>LGAG01000039.1:796896-811866 GCA_001278395.1 Lerema accius | reverse complement strand
AAAGACACGAAATGGATGTAAATAAATAAGACATCTTAAGTATTTTCAGTTGCCTTTGAAGTAGACTTGTTTAGCTTGGCGGGTGAAATCTTCAATGCAATGTTGGGGATGTTTAGTGAATCTTGGACGTTACAGACAATTTTTGCTATGACAACGTTTTAATGACGTAAAATCATAATGTCAAGATTTTTCCTCATCAAGGCAGTTTCACCATGACCATGATCCATGCAACTGGATTGAAATGTTGATGTAAAAATACATAAATCGTATGTACTTGTTGTTAAAATATTTGGTGAACGCGATGATAACAGTATAAAAGACTAGAAGTCGCCGGCGGCTCCGCTCGCGTAATTTTCCCGTTTCTGGAATATTATATTTTGCTGCTCCTCTCCTATTCATCATAGCGTGATGTTATATAGCCTGTAAGTTTCCTCGATAAATGGACCATATTTAACACTAAAAGAATTTTTCAAATCGGTCCAGTAGTTCCTGAGATTAGCGCTTTCAAACAAACAAACTCTTCAGCTTTATAATATTAGTATAGATAAGAGATCCGTTCGCCAAGTTCTCATTGCGAGACCTCGCCTTAACCACTGGCCTGTCTGCCAACTTGTGATAACTGCCGACTGATTGTGTGTTCCATTTCTGCGAGGGAATTGAAATCTCGCAAATACTACGCTGAATAATAATTGTAGGGTATACTGGTTGTGTCTAAGGAGAATGGTCTTCTGTTTTAATAATCACGATTTCATTGAGTACCTGGTCTATATTTCCTTATAATAAGCCTGAGTTTCAATAGATAGATAATAGGTTTCTAGCGTTTACTGAAATATTAAAGTTAGTTCTTCCTTAAACCATTTTTATAAATGTAGAATTTGTTGATTAATGGTTTAAATTGACGTTACAGGCTAAATGCAGACTAAAGTAGCGCTTTAAATGCATTGCGATTGAATCCATTAATAAGTCAATTCAGGATGCTTCAGTTATCAACAGACTTACGATTCTTGATGGATTGTAGTTTAATAGTTCTGAATTACTGGCTGACGATTGTGGTTTTCCTCTTGGTTTTACCTTTATTTTATACTATGACGAAACAGTGTTGTCAACTTACCGAACAGCCGCCAATTAGAATTCTGCGACCAATTAATCGACTAAACTCTCTTAGTATCGATCGAAATTTCAGTAGAATCAAGCTGAGATTGAGACCTATATTTTGCTGGAATATAGTGACATCTTCCAGGTTATCTGATGGTCTCAACCCATTAACCACTCATGAGTACGGGCCTCTATAACTGAGGAGGCCCAGAGCATCATCACGCTACTCCAGTACGGTTTGGTGAAGGGGTTTAATGGTCAATGCAATGTTTAGAGCTCTATTAAGCGCAAGGTCTCTGAAAGGCCTTAACGACCTTTATCCAACAATAATAATCGGGACCTTTAGCTTAACATGCTTTCTGAAGCACGGAAAGGTTCAAGAAATTGTACCACCAGCTGTCACACATCCATTTTTCGACTGCGTCCGCAAGTAGCTTACCTTTGTCGATCATGTAGGATCGACGCAAGCTGCCGCGCTTTGGGCGCTTCATTTTATCTTGTACTATAGTCGAGACTCCAAGCTATGCGTATAGGTAACTGTAACCAGGATATTTCATGCCCAAATCAATTTTAACAGACTGTAAACTGCCGCACTATGACCGTTAATTGATTACACGGACCGCTGACCGCATGTCACGCTATTATGTTGTACTGTTGTACATTTCGTGGTACACTGCCGTTTACCCAAACAAACGTATAATGTGATTCATAACAGTGATTTCCTAAAACAAGCATTCTACATTGCAAACTAAACAACTGCCTGCTCGTACGTATACGACAACGACTAGGTAAATGTTGCATTTTTTATACCAGTTGGGCATGCCCTAAAGGAATTAACGAAAACATTACTCATAAAGCCGATGTCAAAGCCCTGTATTCACACGTCCTACATACCAGGAAATAAGTGTGGCTCAGCTTACCATACATACAACATGATTAATATAACACGCATAATATCCCCTAACCTATCCTTACGTCGTTATGATCATTCATTATTATTATTCTATGGTTCATATTAATTTGACGTCAAAGTTGTTTGTGTTCTATGAATGATTCGACTATCGGGTCGTTGATTCATCGTTAGGGATGCGGCGGATGTCGGGATGTTGTTGTTTCTCTTCACGATAAACTAATTTTATAGTGTTTATTGTTACTGTATGAGCTGAAGCAAGTGCTTTTTATTTGGCGTTCGATCTTAGGTAACTCGTTTTTACTCGGATAACTAACAAATTCTTACTTGTATGGAAGGAGCCAAAGAGTGATGAGATGTTGATTGGTCAGCGTCGAAAATGGCGTCTACCATAAGGCTTACAAGTGACAAGCGCATCAGAGTTAATACATAATTATATAATAGTTACATACTTGTGATAATAATAGAAATTGACGTTCTTACCTTTAAAACAGAATTTCCTAGACGAGCATGTTCATTGTCATGTTTGAGGATCAATTATTTTTCAGTGCCTCCCCGAAATTCATTTAAATAATATCAAAGTATCTATTGTTAATTTTCGTTAAAAGCATTTACAAAAATCCAATTTACCTTCTGCATCCTCCCTTCTTTCTCAATTTCTTATCCTCTAGGCTCTTTACCATCTCCTTATAGACTGTTCTAAACTACAGCATAATCCCCTCAAACGAACAACTCGTTCAAATGACACCAGGTGTACAGCACCCGGTAACGTCATTGCTATAAAATAAGTGGAACTGTGTAACGAATACGTCAGTTGCGGTTATGGTGTTTGACATTAGCAGTGCGGCTCGGTTACCCCTCCGCGATGAGTTGTGTGGTAACGACGGCAGTAAACTTCGGTTAAGACAGGTACACATCTGGACTAGGTGGAAGGTGAGAGAAAAATTTATCGCATCCATCATTCGTTAGCAAACCATCATTGATGGTTAAGCTGGGATGAAAAGGGTTATAGATTATTATTGCAAGGTGTGTAGTTCCTCTGCTGATTTTAGATACGGTTAATGATTTTAATTATAAGTGTTTTTCGGCTGACGATGCATTCTAGACTCATTTGGGGTAGTACAAATCCAAAGCAACGTATTTAAATATAATGATGGATACGTCCTTAACTTATACATTAAGCAAATGACCCAACCCAAAAAACATTTAGTATTTTTTTAAAGGTTGAAAAAAAATTTGTTATGTAACGTAGAGTTGATGCTCCGCTTACGTCCTGATCATTTTGACATGTTGATCTGTTTGGATTTAACGGATGGAACAGGTGCCAGTCTGTATCCAGCTTTATAAACGAGTAGATTTGTAATTTCCCACCCAGTGGTTAATGGTACACGTTTTTGTGGTTGATGGTGACGCATTGTTTATTTATATTGCTAAGTTACTTGTCTCCAAGTCCCTTCTATTAACCTTTATTGTAAAGGGCGTAAGGTTCATAATTTAACGTATGAAACGTATATGAATTTACTTTCGAATGAATGCTTACTTAATACAAAATCTGATCTGTATCATTATGGACATAAAGTTGAAAATCAAATGAGCGCTAGAATAATATTTTGTTTGATATAATTACGATTAAAACAATAACATTGTTACTGAAGTCAGCATTATTAGTTGTGGGTCGCATTAACAGCATTAATTGAAACCTGATTGAGGTCAGTGAACTTGTTTGTCACCTGTGCTCAAATAGTTGATCTGGTTGTCACACTAGTCTTTCTAGTCACCTGTATGACGGTACTAGGTACAATTTTTATTGTATTAATTTGAGGTTAACCTTTAAAAATTTTGTATTGCATTCAGCTTCTCATACTAAAATCGCTTGAGCGTATGTTTTTCTTGCTTAGGGATGTGTATTGCGTTGTTCTACTAAAAAGCTTTAACGATGATTGACTATTGTTGTGGAATCTAGCTTAGAAATTGT
Source organism: Lerema accius (assembly GCA_001278395.1). Classification (NCBI taxonomy): domain Eukaryota; kingdom Metazoa; phylum Arthropoda; class Insecta; order Lepidoptera; family Hesperiidae; genus Lerema; species Lerema accius. The sequence goes on along the minus strand of LGAG01000039.1, from coordinate 807,886 downwards.
AGTTTCAATGATAAATCTTTAGTTGAGAAATAAATAGTAGTTCATGGTTGTACAAGAGTTTCTTTTATTCGTGAACTTTAGTTCCATTTTGTAGTATTTTCTGTTTAAAATACAGACGAGGTAGCGTTGAATATATTTGGTTTTTTGGTTCGCTTTAATGGTCTTTTAACCCACAGTTTCTTTGCTCTGCAACGTTTTTAAATTTTTAGTAACTGGGTCAATTCGGTTTATTCAGCGCCTAACAGGATTCAATTTCGTATTTGACTTTTCTCGTTGAATTCACTTTTAGTAGAGTAAAATAGTCACGCATATTAGTAACTAACTTCAAATAAAAGCAGAAAAGACAGAGGTCTTTTGTATTACCTTTGCAAAATCCTGCTCAGACGCCCCCTGATTCAGAACAAATTTGGAGAAACCCTGATGGATGATACACATGATCAATTCGATGACAATAGCTCGGCAGAGATTGATTCTCGAAGTCTATTCCTCTTGGTAGATATTCAAAATCGGCCAACCCAGTTCTCTGAAAGCTGTTCAATTCTATTCGGTAGAGATTTCACGGCTATCGGGCGCTGTCACGCGCCGACAGATGTTATTGTAGACTACATGTCGGGAGTGTAAAGCTTTTACATCGCTATAACGGTCAAGATGGGTTAGAAAGTGGTGATCAGGTTCAGAAAGGGTTTTCGTTTGAACTGTGTGTCAATAAGCTTTGTGTCGCTGAGGTACTTCACCATATCAGGCAGTGTGACTCAGTGGGAAACCCCTTACTCTAGTTGCCCTACTTTTGGTAGTTGTAGTCACGTTATGGTTAAGTTTGTCAATTTCATTTAAAAAGTTATAATTCAAAGATCTCTTGTTGGTCTATAGTCATAATACGAAGATAAAACATGAGGTCTTGGTACTTTCAAAGGCGTTGATTACAAAACTACTGAAAGCTTCACACATTGTGTCCATTGTAAATTAAGTATCATACTTTCAACAGCAAAATGTTTAACAATTATGGGTAGTATCAATTGTTATCGATATTGACTTTGTTAAATGTTAACTATTTAAGTTATCTTTCGTCACAAGGTCACAACTAACTTTCTGGTGCAGCATAGTGGACTGGACTATTTCACTCTTAGGATACTTTCCGCGTCCCTCATTAGGCACACTTCTTATTTCCATCTTCGCGTCTTGATAGACAATCTGTCACCATCTGTCGGTGGTCGTCATGTGAATATTGCGATCGATCGACGTGATACAGTTTAATAAACTTGCGCGCCGACCCCGTTCTTGTCTGATATTCGATCGCAGTGAGCACGTGAAGTCGTGAACCTATATTACATGTGATTTTCCGCGTCGCACGGGGCTACGGTTAGTGTTGATGGGATCATTCTCCCCGCCCCAAATTAAATGAAATCAACGATCCTGCAAGTTGAAATTTGCTTTACCAAAATTTGATTAAGTATAATTTGCAAAGCAAATGATTAATGTACAGTATGTTGATGATTTAGTAGTACCTACATATTTACCAAGTGGGGAATTTGGCAATCTAAGAGAATTGTATGCGTATATTTTTGTAATTGGGTTGCTTAATTTATGTATCAATTTGCTGTTCATTACATAATAATGAATTTTTGAGAGTTGTGACTCTTCAAAAACTTTTTTAATTAAAGTGGATGTAGATGAATGTGGTTGGCATTTTCTGCCGACGACACATCAGTTAGCCTGTGCTCTTTATAGCTTCGTCCAAAGACTTCGGCGCACTTCAAATTTAATGACGTCTATAACCCTACCTACTTACGTCCATATTTTTCCTGTGTCAATCGTATAACCTGTATAAATATGCAAAACTCAGCGGCCTCATAATGGTGGCACAGTGAACGAGAGACGTGCAAGCGTATGCACTCCTGAAGAATGTGCATGCATATTCATGCTGGCGGGCGTACGCGGGAACAACGGGATTTGGGTCAGTTTTGTTGGGCGCTGTTTTGTAAAGACTACCGGGTGGGCTTAAGTGTTATTTCGGCTTGAAGAGTGTAGTTCTTTACGGAGGTACCTTATATTACAGCGCAGGCATTTAAGGATGCCTTTATGTACCAGTTCTCTTGAGACGAAACCTCTATGCCATGCAATATACATCCTTAATGTAGGAACATGAGCCAAGTTTGCTGTGCTTAAGCATGTTATATAGAGTTCAGATTAAATGATTATGTTATGCGTATTATGCAAAAGCATACTAAGCCAGGAGAACATAGTAACCGACTCTCGTATACAGAACGTGGTATAGAACTCTACAAAGATATTAGTATTTGACATACGGTTAAAGACTTATACATGCAATATGTAGTAAATAGCTTAGTGAAACAGCGCGAAGTGCTAGTGGCATGTAATTCTGTAAGTATTACACGGTTCAACAAATTGGATTCACTTTACTAGAAGTATGCAATATGTAAAAATGTAGCTGACACTCGTATTGTTTCCGAGACGTTGAACCAGGTCGTTAAAACATAACTGTTAACTGTCTTGAAGTTTACGTTAATAAGATTAGGATGTGAAGAAATAAATAATGCAGAAAGGTTTACTGATTTTAATTTTACTTTTCATATTTGTTACAGGAACTTGGCATGAGCATCGGCATAATCGTGGTAAGTTGATTGCTGTCTAGAATAAGATTATTTTGAATTTCCTTGTGCAAGAGGGATAAATATTATTTTTATTTATTGTTGTGTGTTACTGTGGGTAACATAGTTCTGTTACAGTAAGTTTTAAAGCATTTTTAAGTTAAAAGGCAGTGCATTTTTAAATTAAAAGCCATTACTTTTCTCTGGAAAACTATCCTGTGTTTACCAAACCAATGAATAACCAAATTGATCTAGGTTTTTTTTCTTAGAAGTGGTTGAGTCTAATTAGTCTAGTTTATCTTCTACCCTTACTTCAACGCCAACTGTACTTCCTCTATGGCTCAATTATAGAAGTGGAAAAAAAAATAACCGTGTGATGACCGGTCCTGAATAAGTTAAAGGTCTAGCAGTGGGTACTGAACATGATAGTTTTGACGTCTAGTGCAATAGATTACAATTACGAATTCGTAAACTCGATTTTACTTGTCCCCGCTTCACTTTCGCCACCGATTTGGCAACAGCAGTCTGAGTCAAGGTCTGCCAATGTCGCCTCGAAGGTCTTACGGTTGTGAGTCGTTGGTGCGGGCAAGGCCACAGGACGTTGACCCGGTACGGAAATAGACTGCCCACGTGCGCACAGCTGATGGTTGGCCGTAGGGTGTGTGTACATTGAGACTCGGGACGGATCTAAATGTCCTGTTAAAATTTCGGTCCTTCCAGCAAATATTGTGGACGTCAAGGTTGCGCTGAGTCATATCATTCGTCTTGTTTTGAGTCGATGCCCACGGTTAGGTTTTAGGACTTCCGGACTGCATTTTTAGTCAGTGATTGTTACTGTCCCGTTGAAGTTTTTGCGAAGATGATTATCTTGGAGAACCGTTAAAAAATTGGATTTTCTTGATTAAAAATTGCTTATAGATAAGCATAGACCTCGTGAGTCCTTTCTTCTGTCTTCTTTAGAAGCCAGCATCACGTTGGTGATACTTTTGGTGCTACTGTTTTTTTTTTATTGTTCATACGCGAGTGTGATAGGTTCTTCATCAGATGTTTTTTTCATGTTATTTGTCGATTGTTTCCATATAAAAAATAAAGGCAAAGAAATAATATGTCTCTACTATCTCCATTTCTGTGCCCTTGACAATATGTGGAACTGCCAATTTTGTTCGTAGCTAAGGCGTGAAGTCAAATAAAAATCTGAATTTAGGATCAGAATTTCGGAAGACTATTCCGGTTAGCAACATATGTTTCGGTGTGACATTGATGTGTTTGGCTGGACGTATATAAAATCCCATTTATATTTCAGCCGTAGTCGAATGTAGGTTGTTATTTTATTCCCTTTCACAAAAGGCTTCGAGTTCAGTCCGTACTATCGGTGGCTGGGCTGCATCGGGACGAAATACGATTTTATTTGCATGTGGATGTGGAAGTTTGGTTTTCGAGCGTATCGTAGAAATTTATTTTGTTAGTGGTAGGTATAAAGTTAAAAGTCAAAAGAATGTATAGTAAAAACCACAAGACATCTGTTAAACAATTCAATTGTTAGTTTAATAACTTAATGTGTAATGTGTTTTCAGAATGTCGTATATTAATATATACTTTAAAAGTTAGAAAACATTAAGCTGATTTAATCAATTAATTGTGGTATTGCCTTCTAATTGTTATTCATTGTTATAGGTCAAACAACCATTTTGTATATTAATGACCGAATTATAATTAATACCGGTACTTTTATATTTTCTGTATAAATTCTTTAACAAGTCAACAGTATCGTGTTTATTACAAATAACTACAATGAATATATTGTTTTCTCAGAACGTGTCGTCATAAAAGCTTCAAATAAAAAACTCGATGGGGAGTCACGGTGTAAAAGCTAAGCGTAAGTTAATTTTCCGGGTTTACATAAATCAAATAGTATCGCGCCATACTCGACATACAAGGGGCGCATTAAAAATCCATAGAGTAATGTGACACTATTATAATATAGGGTTGGCAACATGTTACTTTCTTCAATTTTTTTTTATTATTCTATGATTACTTAAGAACATTAAATATCTTAGTTGCTTCCTGTAATATAGAAGATTTGTATATATTTTAAATTGCCTGAATTAAAAAAAAAACTTCGTCTCGTAGGTCAGTTTGTAGTGCGTAATCATGTTATTGTAACGGATGTAAAGTTGACTTCTATCTATTATATTATTTGATTACAAATGTTTATCATTAACACGCAAATAGTACTTGTTTTGCACTTTACAATTACAAAACAAAGTTTTAATTTTTCCGTTATTTACATTGAATAATACTTTTTTATTCATATTTCAAGCTTACGATACGATATTGACGTTATTGACCTCACGACCTTTTGCTCTGTCAACGATAAGTTAGTCGCAGTCACTTCTTCAGTATAGTCTTGTCCTTACTTGTTCTTATATTTTTATGACATGGAGCGGGTCTTAAGTAGTTTGGAAAGGTTATCCAATTCAATAAACAAGGAGATACGAGACACAGCGACTACTACGAGGTCTAACAGCTCTCATGGGACATCAAGTGTACTGTGCTTGTCATTAATTGTACAGAATGGGACGCTTGTACGTGTTATGTTAAAGGTACATTGTTCACTTTGTTTCTTCATATTACAATTTGAATTATTTATTGTATTTTTCAGATATTGCCTTGTGTTGTTCTTTCGAAGTTTTCAAGCATAGTATATATCTTGCCAAAAAATAAAATTAATACTGAGATAGAGTAATAGTAAGGAAAATCTTATTTAGTGCAATTAAATTTACGGAAAAATATTAAAGGGATGGCAAGTAAATTGCAAGGATAACAAAATCCAAAATTATATACTTGCCAACCTAAATATGTACATGTAGATAATTATACTTCTCCATTTTATTGAAGTAATAGTGTAGCAACCCTAAGCCTATTCGGCTCGTGTACGGCTCGCAGCGTGAAAGCCAGACTGTTCATTAATTTAACCGCACGCGCTCTTTTCGACCACTTGAGATTTCTTCAACAACCCCCCTAATGGAGCAAAATGAGCAATACTACTTATACATATTTTGCTATATCAATTGACTTCAACAATTATTATGTCTACGTAGAAGTTGTTGCATTTTGCAGTCTTTTTCTCATTATCTACATACTAGGTACACCAACAAGTAAGTGTACGCGTATACGCCTACACGCAGTCATGCAACCAAGCAGGCACTTACGAACGCACGTACTCACACATATATACACACATACAGACATGTACTGTGTCCTGGGGGTGCAATAAAATTCAAATGCTGTCCCTTGCAAATGTATCTTGCTGGCAACTTTATTGATGATCTGCGAATATGATAAAGTCGCTTCTGAATTGTCTACATTAAACTGAAATGTTTTGCGGTTACATAACGTTCAGAAAATATTTATGAAATTGGCATATTAATCTACATTGGCATATTTTCTAGTAATCTCTTTATATTTCTTTGGTGGCATTTTGTCATGTTGTTTGGTCATAGTATGAGATATGAACCCATCATTAGTCACATTTACTTCTCCATGTTGAACGGTGTTTTTATGAATAGCCATTGGCAAAGTAGCAAAGTACGGTATTACTTTGTTCTATTATTAGTTGATAGCCAACTCTTCCAAATCCATTGACGTGGCTGTCAGTCTGTCTGCCCGCTAATGTGTTGTAATCTCGCGCGTAATGGACCTGTCTTCGACGAGTGTGTGGGACTGAAATGAACGGCGCTTATCGCTTGTAAAGTTGCCCGCTGAAAAATGAGTTTGGGCTTTGTAGCTGACTTTAAGCTTTCAGCAACTAAAATTACAGTTTTGATATTGCTGGTTACGTTTAGTTGATTGTCTAGGGGTATAGTTAATGTTGTTTGTGGTTTCAGAGTGTCTGCTTCGTTTAGTTTTATTATGCAAATGTAACTTGCCTTTTTTCCAAAGGGTAAAACTTCTTGATGACACACGGTTTTGGGTTGTATGAGATTTTGACTCACTAAAAATCCCCCTTTTTTCCATCTAGCGCAACTTGGGAGGATTCTCCAATAAGTTTGTCCAAGACACATTGCTTTGATTCCCATACAGGACACACTTCGATTGTGTGCTGTACGTCTTCCCAGTCCCTTCAAAATGTAGAGCCTCCAAAGACTGGAGTATAAAATTGAGTTTTAAGGACAATCGCATTCTTTTTCTTATTACACACACTTCAAGTGTCTCAGCGATTTAAGTAGTATTTAAACTTTTCCTATATTTAGTTTGTCTAATACATTTTCTTTGTATTTCATTGTCGGCGTTCCAAAACTACAGGACTAGGTATTACGAGTGGTGTCGTGTGAACATTATCTGGCTATAAACAACAATAGTCATAAAGTCGCACCAAATCATGCTGTGCCCATTCAGTGATATCACGTGGTATACAATGATGTCATATAGTGAAACTGGATTCCTAAAATGTGGTATTGAGCTGGTAATTTTAAGATTATACCGCGAAATAACGACCCACTCGGCCGATTTATATGATTGTTTGTTGCCCGCCGTGATTAATGATTTATTGGGAGTTGGCCTTATTGAATGTTTATTAAAATGCTGAGTCATAATTTCATTTATCTTCACGATTTATATCTGTCATACATACTGTTTGGTTCAACTCATACCAGAATGAGGTCAGTCTTGAGTCCAAGATAACATTTATTTCACTGCTAGGCTAAAATTGTTAAGGCCTACACTCAACGAAGACAATTTCATTTGTGACTTATATTTTAATGACAGGTACTTAATCATTGAACGAGTGCTTAAGGCTTTTTGAACCTCCCTCTCCCCAACCGTCTATTCCGGAACAGGATTCCTGATGCGAATTCCGGACGTTTGCAGCCAGCCTTAGCCATTACAGGAATTAAGTACCTACATCAATTCCTGAAATTAGGTACACAATACGCTGTTAGTCACGGAACTATTTGACCTATATCATTAGTAGCCGATATTTTTGTGTCCTGTCATTTTAAATTGTGCTAACATTACTTTCGAAACACGATTTCCTTCGAGCGAAAGCTAGCTTATAAAGGTCGAAGACTTCCTTCATGAGTCAGATTTGGCCTTTAGCAAACCATTTTATGGATTGCCTGGGGTTTGTAATGTGAGATAAAAATCGACCACGACAGGCCAATTTATATCTCAATGTAGATTATTATTATAGCGATGTATTTAAAAGTAACTGGCGAGAGATTCGATAAAAATAACTGTTGAAATCTGAGATGAATAAAGACGAACTTTAATTACAACCAAGTAGTGATTTTGGGGATATCGTGTAAGAATTGAGGAAAGGGAAAAGGAATTCATTTCATGCTGGCCCAGTATAAATTGATGCAAATCAACAATTGTAAAAATGTACCTTATCATCAGTCTTTATATAAATATCATAGAGTTCAAACAAGAGATATCGCTGCTAGAATATTCCATAGTTTCTTAAACAAACTTTATTAGTCGTGCCATAGGATCAAACAATCCTTTTTGAAACGAGGTCGTTGTGGGCAATGTTGTGTAAAATATAGTTGGTTGATAATGTATGAGATGTTTGATCTTTGATATCGTTTTATGTCCATATCCGGCGCCAGAGTCAGGGGCCGATGGACCCAACGGTCGGTCCCAATTGGCGTAATAAAATCAGAAGTTCCCATATAAAACCTTTTCGTCGCTAGTGGTTCTTTGAGGGATGCCAGAATATTGACCGTTTGAGACAATTCTTACTTAACTTTATATTTGAAATCGTGTGTAAATGTCTATGGGTTGAAGTAATCACTACGACTGCTCCCGTTTAAAAGCCACAAGAAGGTAAAGTACCTACGTAATGTTTAGGCAAATAATATATGTTCAAGTTTGCTTGCAGGTTGATTAAAACTGTAAAATTTTAAGTGAACAAACTTTAAATGTATCGGCTTATATCCGTGCCAATTTCATTGGAGCAGAAAAAAGATTGTAATCTCGGTAAAGTAACTTCTGAGATGAAATCAAAATTTTAATGCGACGTGGACATATTTTGTTTTCAATTGGGCGTTTAATTCGTGGAATGGATCTCGTGGAGAACCGAAATGGAGATAGCAGTCAGATACAATCTGATAAGGCTCTTAGTTGGAAACAATGTTCTACTGAGATACGGCTTACTGTTTCCTGGAATTTGTTACTGAATTTGCCTGTATACGATTTGTCTCAACCTATTTTCGGTCCACTACTGTGCACGGGTCTTTCTTCATGTTTAAAAGAGCATCAAGCATATATCGCCACGGTGTTCCAGTGCAGATTGGCGGAGGGGTTAGTGGCGAACTCAAATATGGGTCATTTTTGGGCCACCTAACAACCTCCGAGAGAGGTTAACGATTGACATCTAAAATAACCTAACGATAACAATCGGGTGGAAGGTTTACTGTGCCTTCCGAAGCACGGAAATGCTGAAAATGTTTTTTGTCGACCGCGTTGCAAGTCTTAAACTCGTCGATTGCTTTGTATACAGTTTAGTACGATTAAAATATTTGTCAAATTTAAATAAATTATAGCAAACCTACAAAATGAATTTTGTGAACTTCCAAAACACTTCTACTTAACGCTTGAAAAGTTACTCCTGTAAACGCCGAAATGTAAAAGAAGGACCCAACGACGGGGACAATGAAGAAACCGTGGAACTTTTAAACACTTTCCCAGGTGTTTATGAGAAATGTTTTACAAAGTTTACGGCTTAGATACCATTTTTACGTTACGAGGTCATGGAATGGATCTAAAAGGCTTTTATCACAGATTCTTTTCAGTACTGGCCTGACGAGGCTTTTTTACAGCAACAAAAGGTAGGTGAGTGGAAAGATATTGAACACAAAGACCTTTGTTCGTACAATCATAAACACTGTGTAAAAAGTTATATCGCAAATATTCAAATACTTGCAGTAAATAATAGCTGGAGTATCTTTCTATTCGAGTGAATTTAATTTGGGACAGGACTTGGTGTGGTGTTTATCCCTTCCGGCGTCGTAAATCTCAGACAATGAAAATTTGGACATAAAACCCACTCCACTTATAGGCGCCCAGGAAATGGTTTACTGATTCCATGGGCTTGGATATAAATCGCCATCATAAATAAGAACCGAGGGTCAAATGACTTCATCCTTGCTTCTTATTGCTGGTCCTTCGAGCCGGATTTCGCTTCATCCGGAGAAAAATTGTTCGGTGGGCTTAGATAGAAATGGCGTACATCCTGTGTTTAGTTTGGTAAAATGTTGTATACTGTGTGTACTAACTTTTAAAGCTTTTATCTATTCGATCTCAAGCGAAGTCTTTTCTCCTTGTCCCCCTCATCAGACATTACAAATACCATTGCAGGTATTATAAAAAGCTTTAGCATATTTTAGACCCAGCTCGGCTCTTGAATTTTAAACTGTCTGCAAAAGTTTTTTGTAAAATGCAAATTCGAGGTTTGATTCTTTTGACGCTCATAACACGGAAATTTTCCCTACCTCTATACTGTAACCTATTAAAAATTACATTCATTTTCATGCTTTAATAAATATGTTGCCTACGGCGCCATTTCATTACATTATACATCGTTCGTGTAGTTATAAAATAAAACCAAACAGGAAAGAGCTTTCTTCGTGAAAACGTTGTAACACTTCATAATGGGACGTGTGGATCATCTTTTACTGGTGAATCTATCTCAGAACCAGACCATAGACCTTTGGACATATTAACATGAGCCGCTACATTGGTCCTATGTATAGTAGTTAGGGACGGCTGGAAGACATGTGGTTGTTAATTGCTTCGTCAAGCTCGATGTTACAGTAATTGAGGAGCGTTTTTTAAAAGTGCTTTGTCAACATTTTTATTAAAATTGTTTACCCGCTACTCGAGATTATTACGAGAATTAAGTATTTTATAATATTCACAAAAGAGATGCATTAGCGTAATTGTTTCCATAATTAATTAGTTCCATGCGTCAGTTCTATGATGATCGAATTTTCTCTGATATTTGTTGTTGCGTATTGTAATAATATCCAAGTGTGAATCTACGAATTCGGGATCACAAGGTATTAATTCTTTAAAGGCTTTTGAATTTGTTTATACATATTTGAAATTATTAGGTACATAAAAATATAATTCGTGTCAGTTGAAATACATAGAAAATTGTCTTAATACATATTACTGGGTAAGGAAACTTTTGTATTTTCGCATTAGGAAAGTGCCACTAATTACTTTGCATATGAACACTGTGGTATTTGTAACGCAACGAGTAATTTACATGAAAGGTAACTGAAGAAAGTCTGAATCTGAGAAGTGGATGGTTGCAGCTGGGGTTGCGTAGTCCCGAGGTGGTTCCGGGAGACGTCGAGCGCGCAGCCTCCGCAGTA
>LGAG01000039.1:783419-796809 GCA_001278395.1 Lerema accius | reverse complement strand
CTTTAGCCGTGTCCCCCGCCACGTGCTTCATTCACCGGCCGACCACGTGCTGCCTCGAGTACTGAAATATGCAGGCGATAGAGGTTGTAGTGTAAGGGTTACGGTGTGTTTGTTTTATTTTTGTATCGATTTTTATTAACAAGGGTTGATTGTTTTTAATTTTGTTTGTTCTTTATGGTTATGAGCAGCTCGTAAGAATTTTTAACCTAAAACAGAGGATAAGGAGGGTTAATATTATTAAAATTCAACATATTAAGAGCTCTTATTATTATGTCAGTTCAATCATCGAAAGAGTAATCGTAAGTCAGTCCCACAAAAAATATAGTATTTCTACGATTGCACGCGAAGTAGATTTTAACGTAATAACATTAGTCACCGTTGACAGGTGTTTTTTATGGTAGTGTATTTTACACTCTTACATAATTGTATGATTTAACAACCTGATGTTTTAAACTTTAAAATTTTATCACCTGTGAAAATTGGCGCCCAACGTGGGTTTGTTTGAAAGTCTAATATTAACGTCCATTATATTCTCAAACTCGCACCGTATTTTCATTTACGCTCCTGGGTGTAATTTAACTTGGAATCATGACTAGCATAAACCCAGATATACATATATAATCCGTCGCACGACACGGCACGGGCCAGCAATACGCATGCGTCATTCAAGGGAAAACCAAGAGCTTTTAATATGAACGGCCCCTCACGAAATAGCGTTCCGTATTTTAATTAGAACTCCGGACTTTCCTTTTTCACGCGGCCAACTAGCGCCGTTTAGACGATCGTAAAATCGATGAGTTCCAAATTTTTCGGCCCATTGACGGTAGGGGGCGGGTTCGTGTTGCCATTAATTTGGAATCGTTCGAAATTCGGCAATTGTCCCATTTGATTTGTTCCGATTTTGAATTGGAAATTTTGACGACAAGGCATTTGAATCGTCCTAATTAGTAAGCCGTGATTAATAAAGGTTCGATAAAGGAATTTCGTACCGTTAAATCTGATTTGTCAGAACCGTAGAACCGTAGTTTTGAAAATACCTATATTTTCCTTGATTAGTATTAAAGTTGGGTAACTTAAGTTAGACGTTACGTTTATTTGAGTTTAGTATCAGATGTAGGTACTTGCAGTACATTGCGAAAAATTAAATTAAATTTTTGAACCAAGAATATGCGCTAATATCGTTAGATACGGTACAAGATCGATTCGATGCATACCCGGCACAAATACGTCAGTCTTTGATCATATAGCGGCACTTTTATTAAATTCTTCAGTGTTAATCTACTTTGTCTCTTGCACATTGATCTAGTGCTCTTGTTCAATATGACCGGCCAGTTTCGTTATGCAACCGGAGACCGGGGTCTGGGGTTATTCTAGTATAATTGAATGTCCACTATGTAGATTATTCAATTATGGTAAGACAGAGCGGTACGGCTTGCGACGATGTAACGACCCCGAGGACGCATAATGCGGCCAATCGTAGATTGAGACAATTGGAATTCACCGCATTATGTATTGGACAAAATTATTGGAGGTCCTGCTACTAAGGAATGGGATACTGAATGTGACTTAGATTCAATTAGTTTGAGAATTTACTTAGATTGTGGTTTCTGTCGATTCTAGACTCCAAAACAGCCTTGTTTACCACAGATGATAAAGGTATGGATTTTATGACCGAGAATAATTATAAGCTGCCAGGTAATATGAACTAACAACTTAAAAACGAGTGAAAACATAGGCTGTAATAGTCGCGGCCGCAGGACGCTAGGATGTTCGCTATTAGACGAATGTTTCAACCAAGCCCGTGATTGGATACTTCCTCGCTATGCGAAACTGAGAACCTGGCTTATCTCAGATTGTTGCTAGGCACCGAATTATTGACAGTGAATCATTAGCAATATTACAGGTTACATAAAAAATGAAGAGATCAAAATCGGACGTTTACTACTTTAGTTTACTTTCTCCCAGGAACTGCTATATGGTTGTTGGAATTTATTTTCCGTCATAAAGCCTATACGGCTTAACGAGGTCCTAACAAGTTGACGTGACAAATTAGAGTATCTAACAAAGTACGAAGCGCTCATTAAATTTGGCCACCAGCGCGATCCATCCAGTGTCCAATTCGCCGGATGTTGCTAAACTTTATCGATTACTTACAATCTATGTCAGCAATGGTTCGCTACTGTGAATTTATAACCCAATTTAGGTTAAGAGACAATATTATTTATAGTGAAGAAATATAACAGTAACTACTAATACCACTATTGGTCATGCTGCAAATTTTTGGAACTCTTTTGGACTAGTACATAAACAGAATTCATAATTTCGAAGGCTTTAAACGTACTTCAGGAAATAGGCTATCAATTCTTTTATATATACGTTTTATATTACGTACTTTCGTAAAACAACGAGTATACAATCAATTTTACCACCTTCTAGATTGTCACAGATCTTAATACGTAAACCACTGAAAAGTTTCAGGTAAAAAGGAAAGAAAACCGAACACAGCAACGAGGGTAAGTTTAATCGATATCCGCTCCGGTAGCCGTTTATCCGGGGCCGGTGCAGCCGGAACTACCCGGATCTGTGTTGTTCTTGTTCTACGGATAGGAAGATATTTACTTCACTGTTTCGTCTTCCTATTAAGTCTATTGAAAGCTATACTTTTCGGTTTGTCACGTGTATCTATCTTCTATCGTCCTTGCGGTTGTAAAACTGTTTTTATGGCGCAGTGTCCTTAAAGATTCAACATGTTCCAATCAGATTATTTTCTTTGGTTGTGACTTTGTCCTGTGAATTCGCTTTATGCTTCCATTGAAATAAATTAGATTTTGTGTCTATTAGTTTTGGTTGGTCACGCTAGCTATGTAAAATAAAGGACGGGGAAAATCAATGTATACGTACGTCAACAGGTTTGGCTATGCCTGGAAGCCACGCCCGGCTCTGTATCGGATATCCGGCGACTTAATACTTCCGGATCGACAGATTGGATTAAGAACCGAGCGTCGAAGTCGATCCGGTCTTCATATTATCAGTAACTATGTTGTTTATAGTTTGACGGTATTAATTTACTCTGTTACGGTTTAACGTCAGTCGTTGACGTGATGAACTTTTACAATATCCGGCCCGGGAATAGCAGGTTATATCCGGGGCTGTCAGTTTCAGGTAAGTTTAGAATTAGGAGTAGATTGGAATTTGGTTGTTTCATTTTTATAAGTTGTCGGATGAGATGTTTTATGGTGCATGTATTTGCAGTTACATGTGTGCAAATCTACTTGTATGTAATGAGTGAGTCATATAGGTACAATTTTATGTGTGCAAAGCTGTGCGATGTTTGTAATTAGTAAATTGTTATTGTATTTTTTTTTTCAATTTAATATCAATTGGTATGTTTGTTATCATTTTGTGTTGGCACTAGCCATCGATGCCAATTATGTGACAATACCAAATATGCAACAATAGAGCTACCGTTGATGGCTTTGTGCCCGCAAACAGTTATTCGGTGAGCTACTCCACGTCTTTTGTTGTTCGCATTGTGACGGTTGGGACGCTTCCCTATTGTCAGTTAAATGTGTTACCACGTATATCTACTATATCTTTTATATTTGTAGCTATACTAGTTAATTAGCCCTGATCAGTATTGTTTCAGTAGTAACATATAACATATTGTTCATAATGTTATGGTGTCAATTAAGTGACTAAATTAAGGGTCATTCTCTCTGCAGAGTTTTATTCCGATTCAATTGCAGATTGGAAGACTAACGGTTTTTTGAAAAGTTATATGAAAGCAGGATTACCATATAATAATTTTAATTGATATCTTTTCTTTAGTTTTAAAACTAAAGTAAACTATAATTTTTGCTTTAAATGAAGTTGACCTTAACTAGTTCGAGAATTTCTGGTCATCTGAGTATAAAAAGGTTTTCATTAATAAAGGTGTGTGTAATTTATACTCCTAGTATAGATAGCTCTAAGACTATTCCATTATTGGTGTAATCGTTTGTCGCGCCTCCGGCGTTTTAACTGTAAATTAACCGTTCACGTCACTTAATTGTTGTAATATGTAATTTGGATGTAAGATTTGTGAATGTGAATTTATCTCTGTTGTTGAATACTGTTAATTTATTGAGCTAATCTTTTAAGTTTATATTGTTTTTGTTCCTGCTAAGAGTGCTTATTATAGAGGTAATCACACCATGACTTTTTCAACATATTATTTTTTCATATTCTTGGGTTTCTTTTCAAGTCTTCTGTCGTGTGATTTTATTATTATTTTATACTATCAAGGGAAGGCGAGGAACGAGGTCGTCTTGTATATAAATATGCTAATTTCCTCATACAGTAATGGTGTTGGGTTCAATTTGATGCCAAAATTAGTGAAGAGCGCTCCGCTCCGTACCCTCGCCAAATGTTGCATGTCCACTTAGAGATATTAATGTGATCGTAATTTGTTACGGAGTATTCCAATCCATTTAGAGATGTGATCTAAACGATGCAGTATTTTTTATAACGCAATTCTATTGAACTGTCGATTATAATCGGTGTTGGTAAATATGTCAGGGATCATTTCCCTTGATCAAAAATACTTTCATATACCTACATGATGTTTTTTAGTGCTTCAATTGCCGTTTTTAGTGGCATGATAAGGCTCTAATGTAAAGCTACGATGTGCCTTAGGTCTTGAGCCTCTTTTCTAAGTGAGAAGAACGATGACAGTAGTCTAGCAGGCTAGCCAAAGACCGAAGGAACAGAATTTTTGATTCAAAACATAAAAAACTATGAGTTCCAGGGTAAAAATAGTCTGATATTTGTTCCTTAATGAATAGGCAAATAACGTCGTATAGCTAATTCGTTCATTAATTATTCCGTGAATACAACTTTGCGGTTGTGATGAGTTCGAGTAATCAGGAATAACAGGTCCGGTATTCGCAGAAATATTTTTCAACCAACGACAGTGTAGCTCTCAGTGCTTCAGTCATAGACGCATCATTTATGAGTTTGACGGCCGTTGCTAACGGGTTTAATGTTCTGAAAACGACTTGCGTCCGTCGATCCAGCGCTATGCTAATCTATATTTGATCGGAGATAGCGCATCCCGAAGTTATATCGGTTCGTTGCTCCTACAGCAACAATGGCACGCCTTCGGTTAACGGTGTCGGTTGTGCAACCAGCTCGCTTCCTCTTCCCTTTAGGTCAGTGGTTCCCAACCAGTGGTCCGTGGACCACCAGTGGTCTGCAGAAGGCAAAAAATGGTCCGCGCATGATATTTAATGTAACAGGCGGTGGGCCGTAAGCTCAGAAATAAAATTAAAGTAGTAATTTTTTTTATATCTACATAGTGGTGGTCCCTACTAACAAGATTGATATTACAGTGGTCCCTGACCAGGGAAAGGTTGGGAACCCCTGCTTTAGGTGCTAAACTATTCTGATTGTTACATGAAGCTATTAAATGCTCTTAAATTGAGGTACTATAATAAGATTTTCGAAGCGTATGATTGACACCTCTTCATGAATCTGCTCTGTGTTGAGAATGATTTTAGCCTGCATTATTTATACAGTTGTTTCATTTTATGCCGTTGAGCTATAGCATTATTATCTTTGGAGAGGAAATATTTTTCAAATTATTTGATTGTGTAATAAGCACCTCCTATAATAGTTACATAATTGAGTTTAAGGACATGTTAGAGGATATGCTAGTATGTTGAAAAATTAAATGGAAAGCGATTTAGAATAGAAGAGAGAAATAATAGAATTCTATCGTGCTATGGCAGGCCTAGCAGTTTCCATCACTCCTTTTACTGTGGCAGATAGGTTTGTTAATCTGTGCCATTAGGGGCTGACGGTGTCCCGCGTGACCCGGCCGGCTTGCGACAATCACCACTGCAACTTGTTGACACACTTCGCCTTTCACAGTATTCACTGCTCCACTAACAACAGAACTGTAATCACAATGCCGCATTTCGCTAACTCGGACACAGGATTTTTCTTTGACTCCTCAAGTTTATGTTCGTGGCCGGCAATGCTCATTGCTGGCAGAGGGAACGTGTCGAAATATTGTTCTCTTTGCATTCGGTCTAAAAGTTTTTTGAAAGTTGTTTTGTAGTTGCCAGTTGGAGTGCTATCAACGTGAACAGATGCTACTCCTATCAACGTGAATGTCTAACATTGCGTAACATTGAATATGATAGTATGGGTCAATCTAAGTGTCGCATGTTTTTATGGTCCTTCAAAAACGTTCCAGTTTCTTTAAGTATGATTAAATCTAATAACTCGGCTCCATTAGTTACTTGTTTACACACAAAGTAGTTCCGTTTCAATCACGTTTAATACTATACGTTTGATATATATTTTAGTTTGCTTTAACAAACTATAAAATTCAAACAATAGACTATTGTAATGAGATTTCAACAGAAAGGAACTAAAAACTATCAATGCGTTCCACTCAAAGATTTGCTTGCTCACGCGATGAGTATAAATCGTTCCAAATAAGTCGAAGCGTCCTCACTCAAGCCTTACTGACTGTATAAAGCTGCATTTCCTTTTTCGATGTTGACTTGTACATAAATGCCATCTGCTACGATCACAACATAAAAACAAACCAGAGAAGCGCATATGAATCATCGTCAGCTTTCCTACTGCAATTCTATTGACATGTTAATGTCTCCCCTTTGACGGACTGTCGCAAAAACAACGGGAATCACAGACTGCGAGTGGTCGAGCTGGTTTCAGTGGGAACTGAGTCACGTACGAGCTTTCGATACGGCGCGGCGTTCCAGATACGTTGTGCATGTTTGTGTCATCAGATGATAAGCATTGATAGCAATAATTATTGTGTGCTTTATTCATTGCACTAGTTAGATACCTATTTATTCTCTTTATAACTTTGTTGGCTTTTGTGAGAATGAATCTTAATGACACGAATGTTTGGGTAGTTTGACTACCATGTTTAGGTTTTAATGTTTAATTGTTTGTCAAAATATCTATGTGGAATTTGAATTTGGACTCACGTCCCGAATTCTTTAATGGAAGCGGTATACAAGAAACAAACCATAAGTCACCCCTGGGTTCAACGCTTTATGCTTTAAGTACTTCTACTTTACCAACATTAACTTTGTTTTATTTTGAAAACTCGTTTAAAACTTTAAAAGTTGTCTTGTTCTCTTTGAGATGGAAACCCTTATCACGTTACTTGGCGTCGTCGTCCAAATGTATAAAATTTAATGTCCCAGATACGAACGCGACTTGTTTAATGGAAGCTGTTTAGATAACTGAATGTTTTGTGAAGCGTTTATATATACATGAATATGATAGTGTATTGTAAATGTAACTAGTATGTATATAATCAAAGAAAAGGAGGTAGCTACTTGGTCAATGTTGTTTTCAATTAGCGTTACTTTATTAATAGCAGATCATTATCAATGTTTTATTATAATTGTATAAAAGATCTTCGCATGAAATGGGACCTGTCAATACTGGTTGGTCAGTAAGCCTTCCATTAATCCGCTTATTTTTAATAGTGACGTGCAGGGTGAAAGTACTTTATGGACTCCCACAATAACTGTGTTGCACTCTATCTGTATGTTTTACTATGAAAGCATCTATCAAACTATCAATGCGATCGTTATTAACCATGATTTCGTTTGTTCACAGATGTGCTTGCGGTAACTTCGACTGTTGAGGGCATGGCGTCGTAAGCGCCAATCATATATTATCTTGCGGTAAGTTCTATCATTCTATCCTCTTTCGTAGCTAGCGACGCATTAGTGGATAGTATTTTTTAAGAATGTCTAAGTCATTTACCAAAAGTGCGAAAGTTTGTCTGGAAATGACAATTAAGGTGATGGTAGACCAAGGAAGTAGGACTAATGTTAAATGTACGTTGTTGTTATTAAAACTGCACGGGACACATTAACCAGACACGTGACCACGTATAAACGTTCGCAACTCGCATAGCGGTCGATGCGTGACTTTTTTGCCAGATGCAACGACGCGGGAACGGCTAATTGCTAATTATAAAGTTATACAACGTCAACGAGGTTGGCGGTTCAGTGGAGCGGCTGGTTGATGACCTTAGCCCTTGAATTGTACGAACCTTGTATGTTTGTTGTGATTGCGCACTGATTGTGTATATTGACTTAGCTCTCTGTAATTTCGGATCATGAGAGTTCACAGAATACCCCATTTTTGTACAGCGGTGTCCAGATTTTCCGAAGGTCAAACGGGACGCAAAACTTTTGTGTAAGAGTTTATTTTGCTAGGTTTTGAATAAATTAAATTTTGTACGGGGGTTCCTTATATTCGAGAAGCACTAGAAAATAATTTTTAAAATGCAAAAGTGTCAATTGTAGGGTAAAAGTTTTGAGTATCAACGAAGTGTAGCTTCAGCTAGTCATTTGTTAAACTTGGT
The DNA here is from genome assembly GCA_001278395.1 of Lerema accius. Taxonomy (NCBI): domain Eukaryota; kingdom Metazoa; phylum Arthropoda; class Insecta; order Lepidoptera; family Hesperiidae; genus Lerema; species Lerema accius. The sequence continues at coordinate 788,405 of LGAG01000039.1, read as the reverse complement.
TGTTGTTTCCCCAGGTGTCGGGTGTCGGGCGTGGGTGTGATCAGCGGGCATGGGCGCGTCGGGCGTGTCGGAGGAGTACGCGCCGCCGCGGCTCTCGCGGCTGCTGCACTCGTTGCCGCACGTCAACGTGACGTTGCATCGCGTCAACGACACCTTCGCGCCCAACTCGCCCGTATACCTTGAGGTGAGGGTTACATGCCTATATAAACTAAGGTGTATGCTAGCACTGATGAGGTATATTGTCCTTTGAACTAAATGCTATGTAAGTTTTGATGTCGATACTATGAGATACTTAGACACAGTAAAGGTTACCTGTTTTCCCTACTTAAATTCTGTTTCCTTATTTGTTAAGTTTATAAAGAGAGTACCTAAATAGGAATGATAACTATTCTATGGAGATAGTTACATTAGGAAAAAATATTTATCTACATAAAACTATCTTAGGTGACATTGGACTTGCCATGTAGTTTGGCGGGCCGATAAATATTGGCGAACATAGAATTTCGAATTGCGACCACGCCTTAATAAAGAAAGATAAGAGACTGCCTACTTGAGCTCAAATAATTTTTAATAGAGATTAGCGTTTGAATAAACTGTGATTAAACCGCTAATTAAGGTAGAATTAACTTCAGTAAGCAGCAGAGCGCAAAAGCTGTAAAACCCTGTAGAATCGCCAATGAATGAATACCTTGAGGGTTGCTTGAGAACTTGATGAAAAGAGTCCTGAAAGTATTGAAAGTTTTAGGTACCATGATTCTATTATTAATGCATATTCATGAAGTACCTACTATTCGATTGTGTTAGTCATATTTCCTGAAACCCGTGACATTACCAGCTACATTATACTGAGGATATAACAGAAAATATACAGTAAAATACAACCTCATATTGGTGTTGTCATTCTTATTTTTAGCCACTGCATACATTTGTTACTAAACTAACATGTGTTACGAAAGTGGAGATAGAAAGTTAAGCCAAAATAAAACCATAGATTCCAAACTATTGTTATTACAATAGAATTAGGTTTGCGATATAATATCGTTAGTGTTAATTGTCATTTTATCGTGAGATAGATAAGTGATCTGTGTTATTTGTAATGTTTGTGTTTGTGTTACAATTAAGGTAATGCTTTTTAATAATGCTGTGGATACTAATATTAATTTTAGTTAAAGGGCCAATTTTCTTAAGTAATTAATGGTATTATAATTGACATCTAGTGCAGTATTACGCCTTGTTAGTGAACATAAAGCATGTAGAAAAAAGTTTTTTAAAACTTGGAATGAGATCTAATCGCGTTCAAAGCCGCAATGGTATTACGCGATTAATTAGCTCTATGCTTCCTCCATAATAAGAAGACACTTTCATAATGGGCAAAGAGTTTCATAATGGGCAAAGAGCTTCATAATGGGCAAAGAGCTTCATAATGGGCAAAGAGCTTCATAATGGGTGCAGACATCCATAATGGGCAATCATAGTTTATTAAAAGTTCTCTACCTATACATTGCAGAGTTTGGGCATTCTCGGCTCGATACCCGGTGCATGGCTGATCCTGACTCTGACGGTGCTGCTGATCTACTTGCTGACGAGATGCTGCGACAGGAAGCAACGTCCGCCCAGGAGCATCACTGCACTGAAGGTACGTCAACGTCAGTCGACTTTGAAGCGACTAATCACGCTAATGGATAAGTTGTTACTAATTAAAAGAAATGATTTTTTATTTTTATTTTGAGAACATTAATTTTAAAAGCGGCTGAGATAGGAGTAAAACCTCTTTACTCAACCTAGATTCAGATATCGGTGTCAGATCAAATAACACGATCTTCGAAGAAATTTAGCTGTCAAATTAGATCAGTCATTTATAAACGGTTCAAGATAAGAGCCGTACAAGTTGAATGAGCTAAAAATAGATGTGTGAATATAATCGGATCGTTTCTCACAGGACTGCTTGATGGGTAGAACATGTGTTGGCGATGGCCGGCAGTTTGAGGGGCATAGATTATACGAGTATGAAGAGATGTAGGGTTGTTAGATGCAAATGAGTTGTGTGAACCGAGTAGGGAATTGTCGTGAAGGAATCTGATTGCTTTTACAGGTTGTTTTAATAGGTTTCTTCGTTTACAGTAGCGTCGTTGTAAAGAGCGTTATGGTTAATGGTTAAAGTAAACAATTGTATTAGTAACTACTCGTAATTCGGTCGGTAATTAGTTAATAGCATTTTCTCATAGTGTAAATTTTCTATTAGGTACTAAAAATAACTAGGGTATATAACTCTCCAAGTCAAGTAAATGGCAACTTATTCAAGTAAAAATGGTAATTTGGGTGTTATGTAACGTTTAGGTAATAGGGGGGTGGTACAGAAAAACGTTAAGGTGCGTTAAAGGGGGGAGGTTCAAAAGTTGCGTTGCGTAATACTTTAACGTTCCGATTATAGATGTCGAATGAATTATAAAACGAAATTCATAGTCGTTTCTTTCTACAGCAATTTAAAATTAGAGCTGAAGTGTCTGTTTATTGGTTATTCTATAGCGAGAGCAGCAGTTACGATGCGTTTCCTTTCATCTCGAACGATTCGTGGATTGAGCTATATCAGTTGTTGCAATACGTAAACAAATGTGTGTTAGTGGTTTATGATTTATAATTTAGATTTATGTTACGGCTGTTTGGTAACATGGACAGTTTGTCTTTCCGGGTCGGATGTAAGGTTTATTTATTTTAAGCTTTTTTAACCGATTTCAAAAAAAGAGGTTATCAATTCTACATGTATGTATGTAATATTAATGAAACTGCGAAATTTTTACACAGGACTATCTAGAAGGGCTTTCTAATCAAATATACAAATTTTCATAGATGTATGTATGTATGTATGTAATTATGTATGTATGTATGTGGGTATGTTTGTTTGTTTGTCCAAGCATAGCTCCGAAACTAGTGACCGGATTTGAACCATTCTTTTTTTATTCGACTACACTTACTCCAAATTAGGGAACAGTATAAATTTTATCCAAATCGGGTCAGTAGTTTCTGAGATATGAAGTGAAACGTGTCACGGCATAGCCAAATATTACGAGCTACAGGTATGGTGTCAAAGAGAAAATGTCTTAAAACCCTGGTCAAATTGCAGTGCGCATGAAAAAAAATCGAATTTCCAAAAAAAAAAAAAAATTTCATACGGACCCAATGGTCCGAGTTATATGTACGAGTTAGCGTGTTATCCAAGGGAAAACTGCTCGAAACCTTAGTCAAATTCTAAGTAGCATATAATTTAAATCACAATACCCATAAAATAATCTTCTTTTTAGTTAAAAGTGTCAACTAAAAACTATGAAATAAAATTATAATTTAAAAAAATTAAACCAATTTCAAAAAAGGTAACTGAAAAGTACGAAATAACGGATTAGGGACATAGAATTTCTTTTGAGGTCGGTGGCAATATAGTTATCATAGTAAAACCACACCGACCTCAAAACAAATTCTATGTCCCTAATCCGTTATTTCGTACTTTTCAGTTACCTTTTTTGAAATTGGTTTAATTTTTTTAAATTATAATTTTATTACCATATTATTGTAGTAAAATATAGGGGATAATAATGCTCAAGGATATTAATATTAATTCTCTGTGAGTCGAATTTTAAGCATTATGCACAACGTACTATAGGTACTTGACAATAGACAAAAAGAAAATATGTGTATTTTGTGGTTCTACGTCTCGTTACACTAGGACTTTCTAAGTCAAAGATCAAAAGATGTCAAAGATAATGAGGGCTGATGTAAATTTTAGACTACCTACATTCGTTTAGTTGTACATTTTGGACAGCAGTTGGTTGGACATTTTGGACAACAGTAGGTTGGACATTTTGGACAAAAGACGTTGGACTGTTGTATGAGGGACAAAGATTTATTCTCTAACCTAGAATTGGAATCCGTAGACGATCAAGCGGCTTGAGTAGGTATGTTGCTCGTGTAGGACCATGTTGGTGACAAACATTGTTTCAAAAATTTTGATTGAAAGTATGTTTGTCATCCAACTTTGTCGTATCGATAAATATGATCATTTACGGACGACTTTGTTCTTTTAAATATAACTTGTTTGTCCTTCAAAAAAAACTTATAAGCAATACGAGTACTTTCAGTTGCCTTTGTTGACTAGGTAAGTTTATCATAATGTAATGTTATTTCTGTCTGTATTTTCAGATAACCTTGATGATCCTCTCGGTGCTGTGTTGCGGCGCGATCGGCGTCGGTCTGTTCGGTAACGATGACTTGCACAACGCGATGCTGCAGAGCATCAAGGCGGGCAACCAGCTCGCGAAGCTAGTCAACACGGTTAAGAATCAGGTGAGTGACCGAACCTCAGTTTTAATTATAATTTCAGTCTGCTTGCAAATTAAGATGGTAACCTACAGGCAAATAGTGTTACGTTACGTAACGTATTGTAAGGAATAATAGTCCGACAGAGCAGTGATGTTGTCACGATACGGTAACGAATGTATCTATGCAGTTTGCATAGCTCAATTTGTAGCTGTTAACGGGTTTTATAGATGGCAGCATGCTCATAGCTTCACATTTAAAAAGACAACGGACACATTCAGACCTAGTAAAGAAATTTAAATTCATCATTTAAATTTTGACCCATTTCGCGGTGATCCGACGTGGTAACTTTTGCGTTTTGTGTTGTAAATCCCGCAGTGGAGACGAATCCAAACGTCAAATTTACGTCAATTGCGACAATTCCGTTAAGCCGTTATTAGGCTGTATAGAAAAGAAATGGACATAGTAATGCTCGAAAAAAATTACTCTCTCGGTTGAATGGTCCCAAGTCCCAACCCATTAACGGTCCACAGCCGTGCACGGGTCTCTCCTCATAACAGAGCAGGCCTACTCTCTTACTCTATCGAATCCATCATATCAACTTCCAGTCGAGTATCCTGGAGGAGGCGATGGGTTCTCGCGCGCGCGCGCCGCTCGCCCGGCTGGCGGACGCGCTGG
>LGAG01000039.1:766151-778490 GCA_001278395.1 Lerema accius | reverse complement strand
CACACTACACACACCCACGCGCACACCGCACACAACGCGCACGCGCACGCAGCCGCCGCGCACGCGAACAACGGACGCGTGCACGACAAGTACGCGACGGTGCGCCCGCCGCGACGAGCGGAGCCGCAGCCGCTGTCCGCTGCGGCGCTCGAGTACAGAAGTCTTCAGAGGCCGAGAAGACAGAATCAAACGAACACGGCGACCACGCATCGCAGACGACCCGACCGACCCGATAGACCGGATCGACCGGACAGACCGGACAGACCGGAAAGAGCGGAAAGACCGGACCGGCCCGATCGACAAGACAGAATCGATCGGACGCATCACGATCAACGCGATCTATACGCTGTGACTGAATTGTAAGTTCACTTATCTATTTCTCAGTGATCGCTTGTGATTCAACCGACACACCAGATTGGTTGATTGATGAACAAGAATTGAGCGCGTTTGTCAAAGGGACTTGTGTGCTTTCTTGCAAACATATACATAATATGTTGTCAGTTTCAATACTTTTCCGATGAATTGAATTTCAAACCCAATGCTTATGACCGTCATTACAACTAATTAAGTAGCAAAAAGTGAAATGTTAATAGACGTAATTAAAAACATTTACAATAGTAAGTAAAATTTTTCGTCAGTGTTTTATCGAACAATATTATCAAGGGACATACATTACCATAATTTATTTTTAAGAAAATATACGACCGACATTACTACTTCATGACATAAAGATTGTGACTAATTTGAAGAGAACTAAGAATAAATCAGATTTGTCTGGTAGTCACAATCTTTGATGGAGTAATTAATACATACATAATAAAGGCTCATTAGCAAATTCACTCGCGCCCTCGCATTAGCAATCAGTGTATCTCAAAATATCGGGCATTTACCGTATTAAACGGTTATAGTATAGGTACCACAACATGATTGTGAGTACCCGCTATATAAAGACATGTACCTGTTTTAGTATAGTGTCAATATTATTTTGACTCGATCCTTTCGATTTAGGAACCGACTTTCTTTTATCGAATAGATGAAGAATCGATTAAAATAAAATCGGAGTCTAAACCGGATGGTGTGTACCGCGCTTTAGAAAGAATACCGCTGTCGGTATGTAAAATTCACTCATATATTTACTATGCTCATCATAGTTTTATATAGAAGTGTTTTGTTTATATATATTGTCCTAAACATTCTAATTCCTCACTGAATCTCAATAGACTTCGTCACATTCTATACATTTTAGCACAAATCTACTACGTTTCATGCTAAATACGCTCAAAAAAAAATCTGTATCATCATTTTTTTATTTATTTGGCACTAAAATATTTCAGACTGAAAGATTTCGGATGTAAGATCTTTTTAGATGTTTTTATATTGCGTGAATGCGTAGGATGTACATAATCTGTGACTCGGCGTGACGTACGTACAGACGGACGGACGCTCTCCCGGCAACTAGCGTACACACGTTATGTACTATTTTATATATACGTACTGCTCGAACTAGCAATATACAGGTCCACATAGATGGCTGTGTATAAATCACTTAGGATAATGACCAATAATACTTTTAGAGGTTCCCATCTTGCGAGTTATGATTCGATTTTAATAACGATTTAAATTATAGAAGAATCGATTAAAATCGATTAACTCATTAATTTGACATTTATTTATCACACAAATATAGTATTGTTTTATTAAAATCGGGTCGTAAATCGTATGGCGTGGATCGTCACAGGTTTCAAATCGCATCTATTTATTAACTCTGACTATAAATATGGATGTTATGTCAAATGTTATGGTTATATATTTATTTCTCACTTCGCCATAATGAGAACTGAAACCGTTTCTTACTGTGTAAAAAGTTAACCACTTACTACTGAATTAATTATAAATTATAATTAAGGTGAGGCTCGGAGCCTTGGTAGTGAAAATTTTGGTGGTACGTCGGTTCAAGAAGTGATTATAAAGTTAGAAAGATGTGTTAATATGTAATCCGCGAGATTTTCTATGGTAGGGAATTATATGTGTGTCCTCAATAGATAATAAATGTTGGACTCTAAAGGGTAGCCTAAAATTTTTAGTACATTTTACACGATTCTCAACCTTATTTCTATGATATTAGAGTGTTAAATTGAATGACGGTGACTCAAAATTTTGTTCTGAATATTGGTTAGCGTTTGCTAAACAAAGAGATAGACTGGTTCACTGAAGCATGATACTGTCGCTTACAATTAAATTATTGTGGAAGTAAATTTCATAATGTATATATGAATTATATATATTTGAAAAATAAGATTTATGTGTTCAATTTTCTCGCGGACCTAATAATTTATATTATTTTCTAACGTTGTTATCGATTTCTATAGAATAACGCCTGATACTATTTATTATAATTAAATGTACATAGATGCAATTTTAGATATTATTATAATTACTTTAAAGACGTCTCTCGTGTGGTCGGAATCTCAATCGAATGTGTATGTATAGTGTAGTGTTTTTTTCTAGTGAATCTTTGATATAGATTCTTCTATCGTATATCGAGTTAGTGGGTTAGTTTCATCGTTTGTATAAATAATATTCAGCTCAAGTTTAACACTAGATAAATAGCGTGGACCTAACTGTATATAGGACGTCTAGAAGGGGCTCGTCCCTACTACTAATTAGATACTATTTTCATTTATTTATGCTAATTTTATTGAGAATGATAGAAAATTTAAGCATTCCAACGTATGATAGTATAAAGTCGATGTTTTGTTCTGATACAAAGCGAAGTGTCGCACAGGTATTAGATGAAACTGCCATTCGATGAAAATTACAAAGTTATCTAGAATTATTAGACGTAATGAACTTCTCTGTAACACCAAACACGTTTTACTATTGGCTTGAATTGATCGTACGTGGCAGTATGGATCGGTTGTCTGATGACTGTAAAAAAAAAAATTGGCGCCCATTTTGACAGTTGAGAACTGACATGTGAGAATTCGCGCCAAAACGGCCGCAGTCACGACAATTTAAGGCCAAGTTTTCTAATCTAATATTCGTAATTATAGCTGTATTCTATTGTAGTTTTAAGCGAAGTGGTACCAGTTTTTATTCAGTATTAAAATAGTGACTTTGTGAAACTTTACAACGATGTTGGTACATTTTTTATGATCGATGTATTTTTTAGTTTTTCAATGGAAATTTCACGGTACCGTAAGCAGTGTATTCGCCAAAGATAATGCATAATTTAATGTTAAGTATGTCTAGTTAGTTTTAAGTATATGTAAGTACCTCCGGCTGGATTTAAATGGCTTCGTTCTGTACTGATACTTGTGGTTGAATATATATTTTTCAATAATGATCTAATGCAAATTATGCCTTAATTTTTGTGTAATCAATTTGTATGTAAAAATATAAAATGATTTGCCTCGTTTATGACTGACTGTAACTTGAGAATGGTTTAACAAATTTGGATGATTTTTGAGATTTCGAATACAATGTGTACGTGAAGGATAACCTTAAAATAATCCACCAGAGACCTCATTCTATTAATTAAACTATAGAAATCTAATTGTATTACAAAAATGTTTAATTGGCAAAGAATTACTCAAGGAAATCTACATAATATCTCTATCAGAGTAAATTATTTGATAAGATCTATGTATATTATATGAAGTATATATTATTTTGCATTAGATCATATTGAAATACATAAATAAATGTTTGATTTAGAAACTACTGCGTTGATTGAAGCTCATTCGATGTAATGTGCTCAAATTTTGTAAATGTATAAGAGCTGGTCTTGTAACTAGATATTTTGAAATCGCTCAATACCAACTGTGTGTATGGTACGTTTATTATGTAATTTAATTTTATATAAGTGTCTCTGAAAATGTAATTTAGATTAGACCAGGATTGCAGTTTTTGAGCACAATCAAGTAAAAAAAAAATCGAAATATAATTCTCCTCATCCAATCACAAAGTCTGTTGCTAATTTCGCATTTTATTTTATTACTTTTTCATAATTTATTCAGTGAATATCATTATAGAATGTACCATGATTGAGTTAAATCATAGCCTATGAATCTATCTATATAAATAAGTATAAATATTACATATACATGGCTACTGTGATTGGATAAAAGCCTTGTACGCAGTAAAACCAATATTGTTGATTTAATATTGAATTTATTTTATTAACCATTTGCAATAATGAATACATCCAGCATGCAATATGTTATCTGTATACATACATACATACATATATATTACACAATATCTAAGCTCACGTTTTCAATGTAATTTAATGCACACTATTTACCTTTATAATTATAAAATGATATTATTAGACAGTTGTAAATTATGCTAGGGTAGTAATTGTTTTTAATTTTAATTATTTTGCAGCCTTCCTATGCAATTTAGTTTTTGTTGATTTATAATTTGTTCCGTCGATGTTTCGTTTATACTCTGTCCTACTTGAAGAATGCCGTAACTTGCAGATGTCAGACGAACATAGTGCTGTGTGTTTTTAATGTGTACGCATTTTTTTTAGAAAAATAAAGTATGTCGTAAATATTAATGAAGTAAAATTTATGCGCTGAGTACCGTTTAAAATTGCGTTCCTTTTCACATGTTTCTTTATATTTTTTTTTTATAATTCAAATAGATTTCTTTATAAAAGAGATAAGTCTGTATTTGTATTGGGCTCAAATGAAATTTTATTTTTAGTTCTATCAATTTTCAAAAAATCTTTCTAGTAAATTCCAAAGCATACAGTACTCTTGTTCAGATACCTAAAAAACAATAAACAAGTTACCAATGTATGGGTAAATAAATTGTAATGTGTTTACCTGCATTTGTGTGAGTAAAATACGTGCCATAATATTGTTTTTAATTTTTCAAAATTTTTAATTTTGGCCATGACGTATCTAATTTGAGAATGTTTATTTTTTCATTTACTTTAAGAAGTTTTTTAGCTTCATGCAATATTTTATGCTTTTTCGAGTCAATTATGGTGCGAGTATGTTACATTATAAAGCGCATTCGGCCTCATACATTGCAAGTAATCATATCAACGATGTACAAGCTTAAGTAACTTTTGTTACAAATTAAAAGTTTTAACGAAAAAATGTTTTATAGCGCTTATTGTATTTACGATTACTTTGATAAATTATTGTTTATTTTGTATTGTACGGACGTGGGGGAGATAATTTATTTATGTTGAGTGATTCTTTCAATGTAGGCGAGGTTCGGCGACGATGCGGCGTGGTATGGTAAATTATAAACGGTTGATGATAGATCCAGTGTATGAGTTTACAATGAGAATAATAAATGGATTAAATATATTTACATTGTTTTATTTTATACCACCTTTTTAACTTAATTTCTTCTTAGGATATGTTAATAATTTTGAAGTTTGAGTAATATAATCTCACTAGATAACGTCAAATTGACGCTTCATACAGTTTTCGTATAATTGATGAAGTCTACTTTTCTAAACCAGGTTTATCTAAGGCGGATTAGTGGAAGGATATCCTTGGCTTAGCATGTAGTATTATATCGTCATAACCACATCATAACCCATAACTATCTCAGTACTGGCCCCTGATATTCGCCAACAATGTTAGTGGTAGGTACAGGCCATAGTCCGCCACGCTGGCCTAGTGCAAATTGGCAGACTTCACACTCCTTTGAGAACTTTATGGAGAACTTTCAGGTGTGCTGGTTTCCTCACTACGTTTTCTTTCACTGTAGTAAGAGATAGGATTGCTTTACACAAAATTATTGCATGTGTATGAGTAAAGACATTTCAGAATTCAATTACAAGCTTAAGTTGATGATCTTTGCACCACACGCAAAAATAGTTTCTATTTACAATAAAAATAATCTTACAATAGATAGTAGCTAAGCAATTAAGATAGATAAAAGGTAAGTGCCCTAATCGCATATTAGGATTATCCTTATCTTCATAAAATAAATAATATAATCTAAAAGACATCTAATAAATAAAGACATCTAATAAATTACCTATTATTTATGTAAATGTATTAAATATGACTGAAAAGTTCAAAAACCCATTTATAAGCGGTCAAAGTTAAATTAAAATCTTCGATTATCTATTCGTAATGAGACTATCAGATTTTCTTTGATACGCGTCATTTGTATGCTGCGTGCCCCGGGGTGTCATTCTCTCCCCAGCTGTTTTCCATATTTATTAACTCCATCATTTTTTGATCACTTCTTTTAACTTTTTAGATAAAATCATATTCCATTACATTAAAATTGTGACGGTATGACAGTTTCGTATGCAATGTATACGTATCTTTTGTATTCGAATTTTGTTTAACCGTTTAAGAGTAATTTTATGTCGATGTCAAGACGGAAGCAATTTTTGATCCTACATTATTAGGTAGGTATGTCTTGCTATAAACGAAGTCTCAGGATCCATTTCTGGTCAGTGCTATGGTTGTCTTCTATACACTGCAAAAATCTGCTTGGATTAGGTACCATGATGGCGGACTGTTTCAAACTGAGGCTCGGCAACTTGAAGCAGTCGGTGTGCGCGATTCAACTGACTGTTTCAAGCTGCTCGTGTAGGGCGGTCTTATTTCACGCGTATGCTCGAAGCTGACGGCGAAATATGAATATAATTTTGTATGTTTGAACTAACTAACTTTCAGGTACCTATATGTAATTTTTAACTCCAGAAAAGAAACAAAATTTTAAGACCCAACAGAAAAAACAAAAATATAAACCTTCCTTCATTACAGTCTAAGACAAAAATTAAATGAACGCCGCGCACAACGACATTTATTATAATTACCTATCTAATAATTTACAAAATGTTTAGCATCCGAGAGCTTCAAAGTTACCAGCATCCAATTTACGTAAGTGTAAGCCAGCGCAAACAAATAATAGACATGGAAATGGCTGACGTTATTACGTTGCTTCGTCTGCCACATTTATTTACATTTCTTGAATTTTCACAGTGCACGAAAACTGAATGCTGCTGCGTGTTTACTGCTGTTTAGTACTGGCTCCATTACTAGTACTTAGATAAATTATGTTCTGAATAATCGAGTTTGATCTTTTATGGATGGATCGGAAGAGTACCTAATATTAAGAAAAGTAATGTAAATTCATTTTTACTATCAAAAAATAACATCTCTTCTGTTGTAGAGATCTTCCTAAACGATATTTTGGAAGAATGATTAATGAATTAATCACGACAGATACATTCATTGCTCTGTGGAATAAATATCACTAATTATTATCATTCTTATTTGCAAAAATATATCTGTTCCTAAATAAGTTTTTTTATTAAGTATAACGTTAGAAGAATTAAAGTTCAACTCTAAGAAGGTACCTAATTATGACGTCATCACTAAACTTATGTAAGAGAAATAAAATTTTAATAATTCCAACCTAATCACTACGTCGTTTTACAATTAGTTCAAAATGGTTTATAATTTAGAATTAGTTTTTAGTTAAGAATTAAAGTTATAATGTATATCCTTTTTCTTTCGTCTTGCTCTTTCCCGTGCTATAAGACCTTGGAACTCATATTAAAGAATATTATGCGACTAGTTTTTACGCTAGATACAGTACAAATTGTCAAGCTTCTAAACGAGGCATAAGTTTAACTCGACAAGTAAAGAGTTAATCTGACATTGTTAAGAATTCATGGACGTATTTCCTCTTCGTAACTAGGTAGGTAGCAGAATTTACAAAAAATAGCTCCGTTGACATAGGCTTCTATAGTTTTACAGACGCACTTAATTTGGAAAGAAAGTACGATATTGTATGACGAACACACATCACAAACTCGAGCGTTTAATTACTTTACGAATTAATTTATAATTATGTAGTTACAATCAAGTTAATAGACCACATATTAAAGGTACTTTAACACGGTAATTAAAAGGTAGATTTAAAGTAAAACAATAAAATAATAATCAAACTGTTAATGAAACCATTTTGATTCTAAGTATGTAGGTACCTACGTAAAGTCAGAATTAACTAATTATTTTAATTATTAGAAATAGCTTTGTAAAATATTATCGTGGATCGAGTAAGTACCAAACATCAAAGTCAAACGTTCTAAAGGTGAAATTCCTTTGAAGTATTGTGTAAGTTAATAAGCTCTTCCGTAACGACAATAGTGAAACTTAAACGCAATCTTAACACTAACGAGGTAATAATGTTATCGTAGCGATAGCAATTATTTAATAACCCAGTTATAATTATTATGTGGTATATTAAAATTATGTAATAGACCGTTGAACTTGAAGTTTAAATTATGTCACTATTTTTATGGTATTATGATAGCAAACAATTGGCAGTACTGACAACCCTTGCCGTCTTCGTGTCCATACATCGCAGCCAACTTCTTAGACAAATCTAGACTCAATCGACAGACAGAAAATTTATTTAGTATTTTTTTTATTTCTTGGTAGCATAGGTATATAAGTAAACAATAAACGCTAACACACTCATACCCCCACAATAGGATTCCCTGTGCTGCGGGTGGCATGGACAACAAAAATAACACATCGCTAACACTCAGAACAAACATTTACCTATCTGTCATATAAATATCTGCTCCGACCGGGAATCGAACTCGAACTCGGGACCCCTCGTTTCGCAGACAGGGTCTCTACCAACTAGGCCACGCCATGCTAGGCTGTAAATAAAACAATAAAAATTAATAGATCTTGAATTTGACTCCCTAGATACCTTTTGGCGCCCAACGAGGGACACTGAGACAAACTTTAACAACAAGAGTCAACCTGTTCTTTCGACTACGCACGTATAACGGAAGGATTTTAGTATTCTGCCTGAAAATCGTCAAATAAACGCCAGGTCCCAACATGATTCTGTTTACAAAGCCGGGAAACTTTCCGGATTCGTCTGGAAGTTGTAAAAGCGAAGTTGTTTTCTTGTTCGTGCGTCGGAGCGATAAAGACAAAACGTATGCAAAGTAACAATACGTGTAGAATATAAAATTCCTTTGTCTTCAGGTTGTGTACGCGGGAGTGAATTGTTTTATCGGTGTAGAGAAATCCAATGAGGGAGATACTAATATTAAAAAATTAAACGCGCGAAAACTTTTAGAAACTTTTAGAAATTTCAATATTATATATAAGTATTATAGATTGGTTTGGTTACCAATGTCTTAAGCACTAATAAGTAAAGATGAGATTAAGGTCTTTCTGAAAAGAGTAAAGTCACATACAATAATTCCTTTTGTCATATCAATGAAGTTTGATAGTATTGTTAACGGACTTCCAAAAGGAGGAGGTTCTCAATTCGGCCGGTATATTTTTTTTATGTATGTACACGAATTCCTTCGCCGTTTGTGGACAGATTTTGATTTTTTTTAATTGTATAGAGACGAGCTGGAAGTTGGTCCCACTTCAATATGGTTAAGATCCATCTATGGGTTCTGAAGAAAATGAGGGGAACTCCCGAACCCATGTTAATATAATTTATTATGTGGTACCTACCTACTCATGTTTGACAAAAACATGAAGTTAAAGATGCATGCTTGACTAATTTTGATTGCTTACAAACAACTTTAAGACCGAGACTTACTCTGAAAAAAGTAACAGAGTCAAAAGCTTGTCAAGAAAGATCGTTCGTCTTGTTCGTCAGACGCTAGGAATTTAATTAAATCGTGACTTTTAATAAAACAGCTCACAAATCATAATAAAGTTGGCGGCAGATGGCTACCGGTAGAAACAATTTCTTAATTAGATTCATCCTAAGCATTGCAGTGGAAATTATTGTTGTGTAGTGGGAAAGTACAGCAACAACATAAGTTTTAAACGTATTGCTGATTAAAGCGCTTAAAACAAGGCACTTCGATTTTAAGTGATGGACGAGATTAAGTAATTGACTGTTAATATTAGATGACAGTCGTTACATCATGTCGGAGGCCTTTGGGCAACATAAATTATTATTTCCGTCATCATTTTTAAATTCATCACGTTCCATAAACAAAACAATAAATCTTCCAAAGCGTTTCAAAAACCGAATAATTCATGTAATGTTCAAAATAAAACAAAACATACAAAAGAAACCTAATTCTGTAGCAGCAAACATGATTAATCGCTACAAGAGTTTTCAATCAGTCTCCCGGGACGGGAGCAGTTACAGGCATCGCTCATGAACCGGGAAATTAATGAATCCGTCTCAAAGCGCTAATAGGGTATCATTGTTGCCCCATCTATCTCTAACCACGTGTAACAGCCACATGAAACTATTAAGCTATATTGTAGAGGTGTGAGATACGTGATAGTTTGAGATTTGGCATGGTTAAAGTTGAAATGGAGAAATGTAAAATGCAAAATTTTCGTGTCGTGTGATTGGGTCGTTTTTTCTTTAGCATGAATGAGCCGACAAATAATACATGTTGTAAAGAATAGAACACGTAATTTATAGTGGAATACTTTTTTCAGTTGTTTGCGAATCTCGTTACAAATTAATGGTATAAAATATATGAGATCCTTTAATTTAATTGACGGACCCCTAGAGCATTACGAACTACACTTTGAATATCCCTGGTCTATCTTACCGGTTGTTATCTGTTAACATAAAATTCACATATCACTTTCCATACCCATTGAACAAAATTCGGGTAAACCTTCAGATCGTAATTAGTCATTAAACTTCCGGGAATCTTTGCCGAACTTCGCAGAACCATTCGCGACTTTCAAAGATATTTCTGCAGTCGATTAACACAAAATCGACTTTACCGCAACGAAATAAGAGTTATTTAAAAAAGATTAACGTCTCGATATGTTTGTCAAAGAATATCTTAAGTTTGAGAGGGTTAAGTTCGAAAATCGGATGATAGGTTCCGTTCGTAAATTAGTTCGGTAGCTTAGTCATTTAACAGAATATGCTGGGGGTTGGAATGAGCGCAGCGAAGCTGGAATTCATTCCATTCCTTATTTCAAAGGTTCCGAACATGAAATTGAAGGCGAACTTCAGAAACTTAAGGCTAATTTGTTAGAATCCACGGAACATGAAAGTAACACATGAGGTACAATCTTTGTACTAAAATCTGTAAAGTTTCATTACGTATTTCAAATATTTACGTGTTTTACGTCTTATACTTTAATACAGCGAAAAAAGAGCTCAAATAATAACGCTTTAGTTTGATTACAAGTAAATTCTTAAGTAAAATAATAAATAAATATAAACAATTGAAGATGCCGAACCATTGAGTATACTTGCATTTCATGTTCATTTTCTCTTTGATATACCTGTTCATTTCTTTCGTTTCTCTTCTTAATTGTGCGGGAATAATGATAAAAAATAAATAAACATATATAAATAATCGTCACAACCAAACATCATAGGAGAAAAAACGTGAAACGCTCTATTTAAGGAGAGATACGATAGAGACGTATTGTAGACTCTAAATCAAGATGGAGGCTGGACAAATTGCCCGACGTTTTAGCGGTCAGGGTGTGTCGACCGGACATTTGTTAAGCTTTCAGGAGCTGAGTTTTTTAGTACATAGATAACAGAACATAACAGTCGAGACCTAAGTAAGGTCACTTCACTACATTAGTTGAAGAATGTGTCTGGCATACTTCGCTATGATAGGTCTCTTTTAAAGAGACACGTAAGAATAAATTGGTTACGTTTTGTAATTCTATTCTTTAACTAGGAGTTAAGAACTTTAATTTATAAAGGCACTAGTTTAACGCAGCGGTAATATATTTCGATTTTGGTCAGTAAAATTGATGACATTGGCAGTAAAGTTTGGGCAGTAAAATAAATGAAAACGATCAGTAATAAATATATTTTTCGGCAGTAAAATAATTGAATGGGCAGTTAATAGTGGGCAGTTATAAAGTTGCGATTGGTCGGTAACTTGTGAGCAGCAACATGAGGGCAGTAACTCGTAGGGTTAAAATAAAGATTTAATAGGGCAAACGAAATTTAAACCTAACCCTTACCTAACACACCTTCACTTTTTAGTGTTCGTCGTCAAATAACGCGTTTTTTACTTAACTTTTTGGTATGCTATTTTATAAGTTTTACTGCCCACTTAATTCAAGTCTACACGATTATCATTATTGTATAATTGGATTATGTCACAGATGTCGTCGGAAACCCGCTGACGCGGTTTTCCTCCTTCCGAACGAATAAAATCATACCAACCTAACCTAACCGAGCCAAAGACCATTAACAATGAGATTTTTGTTAAATTCTTTTCATTATTTAAAAATATTAATTTAACTGCCCACATTAACTGCTTATAATAACTGCCCAATATAACTGGCCAATTTGTTTTAAATTACTGCTCATGTATTACTGCCCAGTTACTTATTGAACTGC
>LGAG01000039.1:749666-765932 GCA_001278395.1 Lerema accius | reverse complement strand
TACCGGCACTTTGTATTTTTAGTACTGCTCATGTTTTACTGCCACACTTTTTATTTTACTGCCCAAAAAATATTTTACTGCCCAACTCATTATTTCCACTGCTCAATGTAACTGCTGGGATTTTTAAGTTACTGACCACTTTAATTAGTGCCATTAATAAAAATATATAAGTGTAACGTCAAAAATTATTATAATTATTAAAAAACGTAAATATGAATTTATGAATATGTATTTGAAGAAGGCAAAATATTTATATTTACTTTTTCCAAACTCTAGGCACTGTTTAGAGTCTCTCTTATCTATTCAGATAATGCTTAAATACTTAATAATGAACGTGTTATCATACTATTAACGATTTATTTAGCTATGAATATTAAAAAGATGTATTACGATATCTTAATTCATTTTTATGCTAATAATTTATGTCGGAATGGATTATGAAACTTGCCAATATTTTTATTAAATAGTGAGCATAGAATCTTAGAAATAATGAATTATGGTTTGTTAAAAGGATAAATATTTACAGCAGAGCATAAATATGTACTTAAAACTTGATAATAATATGATATTTTCATTTTCAATAGGTATATTATGTTTGTTTTATAGTTTTTTAGACACCTTTTTTTAATCTGTTTTTGGGCTCTACTGAAAACTTTCTTATCTCGATATTATAAAATCAAATAATAAATACAACTAAGTACATAACTTTTTATAGCATACGTTCACTAAAGCTATTGATAATATAAAAAAGACAAACTACTACTTACTAACTACCTATTTATCTATCAAAATTCTTACATATTAACGTTAAGATAAGCAAAATTTTATTTTAAACTTTGTAAGTACCATATTTGTAGTACGGTAAGTAAGCATCATGGTATGTTACAATAAGTGTACCTACGTCCGAAATTGGCATGTAACAGTCTTATCGACACAATAGATCGATAGGCTTACGATTAGATATTAGCTATATTGAAATCGTCGGGCTGTGAGTAACTCAGTTCACCATCATCTAGCAGGATGGCGTGGCAAGACCTGCCGTATGATATTAGGAACGTAACTGTCGAAGAAGACAAGATAATTAAGAAATGCCTGACAGGTTCGTTAATGAAGCTTCAATTAGTAATGGTGATGTGATTTGTGCGGTTGTGTAAATGGTTCAGGTGAAGTATTTATAAAATTTTTAAGTTTTTGACACCTAAATAGGGGTTTGAAGGTAATGTGTTTTGTGTCTGTTTGTGTAAATTAGATTCTAAATAGATGGACCCATTGAGGTGCGTTTTTTAAGCCTTGTTTGGAGGTAATTCTCAGATGTTTGGTGGTAATAAGTTTTGAAGGTAGTCAGATATCATTGGAAATTGTGTTGAAAGTATTTGATTTTTTGGGTTTGAAGTAATTAATATAGGTATTTCATATTTATTGTTTATGGAAACTGTTTATTTATTTTTCGCAATGCGTTTTGAATTTCAAAACAAATTATGATAATACAGGATGATAATGATAATGTCGCACTATAATAAATTATAATAGTTTAATTACCACAGTGCACAAATTATTTATTACACTAAAAATATTATCATTGCCAGACCTTATCGTAGCTAGACCATCAACATGTATCTACGAATATATGTAAAAAAAAATATCTAACGAGCAGATTTTTATTCAAGAGATAAAATTAGACCCACATAAGCTAATTATGGCATAGCGGTGGATTCAAACTATGTTGTTTGAATGGAATAGTATCGGATTGAAATACAATTAACAGAATGCTAAATGTGTTAAATTACTCTGCCGAAATACAACTGAGAATCAATAAGCAGGGCAAGGCTCAACGCTTATTGATAGATTATTTCTGAGCTGTATTTTGTTAAAAAAATCTAAATTATGTATTGAAATGCTTAGGAGTTAACGAAGCGCATTTCAGCGTGTTTCTCTAGTTTTATCTCCGAATCGTAAAGATAAAAGAGATATAATGATGTTTTCAGCCTTGTACTGAATCAGATATTACATAACTTTCAACAATAACCTAAGATAAATGAGATGTAATGAATTGTAAGTAAAGATTGTAAACGGATGCTTGTAAATTTTTAAGAAAAATAACTACCTATACCTAAATAATTTTAACAATTTTATTATATAGTTTGTTTAGAATAATAAGAAAGGGGGAAAAATCCATTTTTTTTCGATTATTTTAAAAAACAATAACATCAGCGTCGCTCAATTTTATCAATATCGAATCAATTCAATCTCGGACATTTTTTTTATGTAGGTTTAATTTTTATTAAACTTAATCTTTCTTTTAGTTAGGCATCACCATTAATGACATAATAGAATCCTTATTTTATTATAATAGGCACAAATTAATGAAAAAATATTATAGTCCTCTATTATCGAGTAAAAAGGTGTTACCTTGTTTTTTAAAAGATATTCAAATTCAAAATTATTTATTAATTTAGGTGTCAATGATACGCTTTTGCGCATGCATGTTTTTAAATAGAGTCGAAACCGGAAAAGAAACTCCTGCGTTCATCATAAACAAACACTGGCTTCTTCTAATCAATAACTTTCATTTGATACCCATTTCATAAAGTGGAAATATTTTTTATGGCTGTACTTCTTGAATTTTCAATGTTTCCATTATTTACTGTATTCCATTAGTCAAGCCTTTTCGTCAAGTTTGTATCCTACTATACAAATGCGCTGTGTAACCAGCATTGTGTGCAAAGGTCACAGCACATTGACGCCGATTAAAACGCGCGTCATCGACGCGTTCAAAAAGCGTAGTGTGTAAAAGTCTTTATGCAGGACTTTTTTTTGGATTATAGGTAGATATATTTCCGGTGCACGTTCCGATTGGCATGAATGACACCTTAAACTCGTAAGGATAGTAGAACTAGGTATCCCAGTACATCTGTACTTGGAACATAAATAAGTGTAATCTAACGATAGCGCAATTATCTTCGCTATCGATTTTAACGTTTTATAATGAGCCGCGGAATTTATAATCTTTTTCATCTATCTATATTTTTATTGACTTGAATTAGTTAAGCACCTATATCATGGCTTTATGAATGATAAATTGATCTATAGTGTAAAAGATCATTGGTATTGATTTTGTTTTTAGGATTCTATATACAAGGGTTAAATGGGACCCTCTATTAATCCGTTATGCGTCCGTCTGTCCGTTCGTCTGTCTAATTTTTTTGCCGTTTTTATAGTTAGAGGTACGCAAGCCTTCGTACCATTTTGTTGGTTTGTAACGCGATTAAATCAATTTTCTTTTCTTTATCCGTTAATTTCATAATAACATATCGATAAATTTTGAACGAGCGCAATAAAGTTCTTACTTATTTTACATATACAATACTAAATTATATTGCACTGAAAGCAATTAAGAAAATGTCTTTTGCGATAACCTGAAATATTAATAGGTCTCTTTAGGACATATTAACTCGGTCCCACAAGAGATAATAGATAGTGGTTCTTAATCTTGCATAATACACAATGTTGTAAGAAAGGCGATAATCAACGATAGCTTTATGCAAATAACATTATTAATCTACGCTTTGTATACGTCGAGTTTAAAAAGGGACTCTATCGTATGCCTCAATGTTACTGCTATAACTTGACAATATTATAAACTTGCGGCCCGACTTCGTCTTAGTATACCTTTTATCTGTTATCCTGCGGGAACAACACAATTTACCGGGATAAGAAATATGCTAAGTAAACAAATATCATCTCTGATACAAGCTGCAAACATGTATGTTTTCACTTTTCCCGATGAAGCAACAGGCAGACAATATAAAACTAATAAAAAAAGTCTGTCAACACAAAAAATTACAGATAAATATTCAATGTAGATACAAATTGACCAGTTACAGGTTTTATCATTAAGTAGTTTATATGTATATTGTTAATTACAATCAATACCGCAATCAGCTATAATATCATTTCAAAAATACACGATAAGAACAATCCGCACTGAGGATAACCGTTGCGTAAAGGTTGCTTTACACAGTGCGTGATTTTGTGAAAGAATACGCACTGAATCAACATGGGAATGGGAATATCAGTAAATGCGTCGAACCCGATTACAAATTATATTATACTTTAAATAATATCATTAGAGTTCAAAATTGCCTACACACTATAAATATAAAGTTATTTATTGTATAATTGGATTCTTGTTTCACAAAATTCTAGTTTTGTCTGTGAATTTGAATAAATCAATATTTGTCTTCCTATTGTTTTATCTCTATAGATATCACCTAGATAGATAGATATGCAGATAGATCTATATAAATAGACAACACCTAGTAATAGTACCTAGAAACTGATTCACTTGAGACTTTCTTTAAGAAGTTAATCGTTGTTTGTCGTTCACGTAATACTTAACGTCAAGTGGGAATGCCTTCTTAACGTGAGTCATGAGAACGATAATAATGAAATTAATGGTAAAATTTGTTCTGAATGCTAAAATGTTTTATAAACCTAAAAAACCAAGTCTGAAGATAACAAAGTCACATATTGCATTCTAAGTAGGTAGGTTCATTTCAATTCATTATGAAGGCGCTATACCCAATTGAATTTTCAAAGGGCTCTCTCTCCTGTAAATTTTTTGTTTTATCAGTTTCCAATTTAAGCATTGGACGTTTCGAAATTTACTGAATGGAAAATTAAAGTACGATTATAGAGTAACTAACAAAAACATTTCAAATACTAAGAAGTCACCAGTCTTCGCCATGAATAGCGATTTTATCATAACGACATCGCCCATTTCTACTCGTACTTTCTATTTTAAGTCTTTGTGCGATATCTTCACTACATGACCGAAGTCTACCGCTTAATTTCCATAGTAATAAGAAATACGGGAAAATAGCCAAAGGAACTTTCTAAAGTGCACTTAAAAGTAATTCAAATGAGATGTTTTGAATATCAATACTACGCTTTTCAAAAGGTCTTTTCTTATAATACTCTATTTTCGTTTTCGTCAGACAAGTCTCCAAGGATTTTTTTGATGATAATGATGGAATATATTTGCGTGATATTCGAATGGAATGAGTATATTTTGAATCTACATAATAAACTCGTGCGTAGTACCTACTCATGCATAGTGATAAGATTCTTTTCTATAGTGGCCATTACTCTTTCAAAATCAGAGTTTATTTTAAAATTAGATTTGGAAATTTGAATCTTCATGTTCACCAAAATATCGGCAGTTCTTTGGTTCCTCTTTTGTTACGGACTTCCCGTAGATAATCTTTTTGTTTGTCGGCAGTTAATTGAACAAAATTTCAGTAATCAATGACGCGCATCTTTTACATAGCGTTATCAATTAGTAGATTAGGTACTCCAATCACAGAAAGTGAATTACTTTGGGCGCTGAATGAGCGAAATGTTGTTAAAATGAATGGATATCACATTCGTATATTCAATCCTGATTTTCAAGGTCCAAGACTTCTTTTGACTCTGGTTTGAGGGACGATCGATGCTTACTTTCAAGATCTGTAAATCGTATTTATTTAAAAATCATGGACATTAATGATTAATAATTAATTATTATTATTTCATGTATTACAGGTTACACAAAACCGTTCGTAAAGTGTGGCAAGAATGAATACGTCATGCCGTACGCGTTTAAGAAACACGCTCAAGCTATTTACAACATGAAAGTCAGGCCTGATGATGTATGGGTCATCACTTTTCCAAGATCAGGTATGAATATATATTTTTCAGTGAAAACATACAATTTTGGCATATTTTTTAACAGTATTACATGTTTTTAATTTCTCGATGTAACCTTCAGCGTAGGTGTAGGTACCACAAGGCGGAGTTTTAGGTCCCCTTTTCATTTCATTAATGGATGATAAGATAGTGTGAAATACGTAGGCGCTATTGAGAAGTAACGTTTTAGATAACAAAACCGTAAATATCTAGTATATTTAAAAAATAATAATTTGGAACTAATGCATTGATTGTTACATGATAATATGTGTTTAAGATTTGTTAAAGATTCCTTAACATTAGTCTAATAAGGGCAAGTAATTTTTATTGGTAACTAGACGATGCCCGCCGCTTCGCCCGCGGAAAAGTCGTTGAACAAAATATTGAATTTATCCCAAGGGAACTTATAATCGAGACACAATCTATCCCATTTCCTATTCCTGGATGCAAACTATCTGTGTGCCAAGTTTCAGCTTAATTCGTTCAACGGTTAGAACGTGAAGGACGTACAAACATCCACACAGACTTTCACATTTATAATATTAGTAGGATAGTAAGATTACAAGTGAGTTTAGATATTTTATTATCATGTACTGTGTCACCGTTACTCAGGTCATTGTTTTGTCGAGTTCATTCGAATAGTGAACATTTTGCAATCCTTGACTATTATGATAAAAAAGATAAACTATCTACTGATATCATCACAGTTTTTATTATCATATATGACAACAATATCGATTTTGGAATTTGTACCTTTTACCGAAAACATTATTTATTAGAGATAAGGTTGAATTGGTTGGTATTAAAATGTTAGATTACAATTTTGTGTTGTCACCATTATTGTCATAATTCATAAACGAATTATCTATTGCGTGCTTTCTTTCTCCTCGCATAATGTGAAGGGTAAATCATGAAAGAGAGGAATGGCAGACTTTAGGAATATTATGAAAATTTCTTAGATAGAGATATCCTATATTTTATTAACTTTAACACGATATTTTACTTTACCAAAGAATATTCCGTAGAATATAAAGCTCAAATTATCTAATTTTATTTTTGATTTATTTGTTATAATTTTCAGGTACAACATGGACTCAGGAACTGGTATGGCTATTAGAAAACGATTTGGACTTCGAAACAGCGAAACAGAAACCTTTATATGAACGATTTCCAATGTTAGAGTGAGTTAAACTCTGTATTGATTATGTTACTATAGTTATAATATAACTTGTTGTCCCTCGTCGCTTCGATTCCAAAGAGTATTCATTGCAGAATTGGCAATTTTTTTTTTTAATTTTGATGAAGAAACTTTGCAAATTTTCAGGGTAACATCAGTAATACCAGATATAGCATTTGAGTTAATAAAATGCAATTTTATGAATCTTGGTAACTTCCAAGGACTGAATAACGCGGTACGGCAACCGAGTTGGAAAACAATTGATGAAGCCCCTTCTCCAAGATTGATCAAGACACATTTGCCGTTGTCGCTTCTACCTCCGAAGCTGTTGAGCACTGCCCATGTCATTTATGTAGCGCGGGATCCCAGAGATGTGTTAGTTTCATACTATCATCTTCACAAAATGGTATCAAAAACTTTAATGAAAGGAGCACTCGAACATTTTTGGGAAGCATTTAGGCGAGATCTTTGTAAGTGAATATAGCCGTGGACATCTTTATTTTATTCTTTTAACGTTTTTTTTTATTCTTTATGCGAATCGTAATTTGGTCGTCTTTCCCATCCATAGCAAAATCAATGAGTTTATCTCCAGGATCTTCTACCCTTTTTGTTTATATTGACCAAAGTTTCATTTTGAGTTTCGTTTTCCAGTACCATGGACACCTATCGTAGCACACACAAATGAAGCGTGGATGCAAAAGCATAAGCCGAATCTACATTTCGTCTTTTATGAAGAATTACATAAGGTATTATTATAAATCCGTATTTATTGCTGTATTTCATTGTTTAAGAAACTTTTCTTTGAGCCTTGTCAATTCCTATTCATGTTTACACTCTGTCTACTTCATTATATTAATAGGATTTGCCTAAAGAAATACGAAGAATTTGCAAGTTTCTGAGGCGAGAGTACTCAGATGATCAGCTCAGTCGGCTGGCAGAGCACGTCAGCTTTAACAACCTCAAGAAGAACAAGACTGTAAACAATACGACTGACAGTAATAGTGAAAATCAGTTTATCAGAAAAGGTGAGATTTTTTTCTTCCGAACTAATCTTGTCAATTTGCTGGTGGATTATCTGATGAAAGTGCTACCAGGTGTGTCTCATGTGAGATGTCAAATAAATGATGTAAGCTATGCTAGCGTGCATAAACTTGGCACTGTAAGGAACTGTAAGAAATAGGTAACAAATAGCAATTATAATAAAATGTAATTTACAAAAAAGGTTCACAATTTAGAAGGTGAATAAATATATGATTGAATTTAAAACGAGGACCTCCCTGCTGGGAAGCTTTTAGTCTTCCGTTATTTTGTAAAATTGAAAATAATCTTGAAAAGTTATTTATGATCCTAATACGATTTTTATTTTATTTTCAGGTGCTGCTGGGGGATGGAGACAGTATTTTGACTGGGAAATGGAACAACAAGCTGAAGAGTTTCTCTCTAACCGACTCCAAGGTCTTGACCTCAAGTACCCCTCATTCCAAGAAGATGAACAAGAATGTTCACGTTTGTAAATACATACCTAATGTGTAGACCATCAGTTCCTTCTAGATTGTAAGTTCTTTGAAAATGTAATGTATACCTCGTTTCTTTCGTCGTGATTTAAAATGTAAACAATCTTACAGTGTCTTTTTATTGTAATTATCGATTTAAAAATATGACAGACACAAATAAAAAAAAATGAAAGAACAAACAATAATTTAATGTTAAAATAAATTTCTGTATACTTCTAAATATTTTTTTTTATTCATGAAATATATAAAAGTAGTGCCAAGATTGTTTACGTTTTAAATCACGACGAAAAAAATGAGGTATAGGAATACTTTGATAATTAATGTTGTATGTAGGTAAACTGTTGATGTTGTTGATTGTAATTGGTTTAAATGTTTCACATTTTGATAATTCTAGGTATTCGAAAATTCCAATAATTTAAAACTGTAAAAAGCATTTAGCTGGAACTGGAATCAGAGGTTTCAATTTGTAATTTAAAATACTCTTTATACATATAATTTAAATGTTACGGGTAATTACCGTTTCACTTTGTTAAATTTACAATTTTATGATGCCAATGGCAGAAAGAACTTGTATAATTAGGCAACACTAAATATTTAGATCTAAATGCGGATGCTCGTGAAACCCTAGCTAAGGCTTGGCTTTATGCTTTATGAGGCTACCTTCTCACAGTTTGTGACATGGAATATGTTATACAGGGTAAATTTTAATTAGCGCATCACCTTCTGCAGGCAGCTTCTCCACATCAATCCCAACAACATTTGTTCTACGATTTTTACATAGCTCGATAAATAACCAATAATAATAAAAAACAAATAAATTTTGCTCCCTCTGTTATTTAAAACTCTGTATTTTGTAAGATGTGCCTAAAATGACAACTGCCGCCAATGCAAGGTGCGTGGCATACCTATGCGCAGAGTAATGCTAGTTCAGAAGCAACACATTAATTTTGTATGGGAAAACTAACATTTTAAAATCTATTAATTTCAAAAAGTCGTAGAACAAATGTCGTTGGGATTGACGTGGAGAAGCTGCTTGCAAAAGATGATGCGCTAATTAAAATTAACCCTGTATATTTACTCGAGTTCAAACAGTTTTTTCAGTAGCTAATAAAAATGTTTGCACTTGACTAAACTACAAACACAAAAAATAGTGCGAACATCGCATAAGTGCGCAGTCCCGGGCATGTATTTATTATTCATCAAATCAAGCACTGTGTAAAGCGGCCATAACACAAAACATACACGCAGGTCGTGATACATTTGATTTAATAAATAAGTTTTAGTAAATGTATAGTACGGTTTAAAGTCTCTTTTCACACAATGGTATTTATTCAATTTGTGTTTGCAAATTGATAACTGTTTTAAGCAAATAAATTGATTCGTTTTCTAAATTCTATTGTCACGTAGTACTGCGGTCTTCGAAAGGTCGGTAAACCTTAAGAATAAAATATTCTCATCAGGTTTTAACAAAATAAAACAATACGTTTGTTAAGTTACCAATTACTTTCGCCTATTGTGGCATTTCTTTGTGAACTTTTTCGCGACTGGATTGGGTGATATATTTACTGAAATTTTTATTATTCGTTGTACGGTTTCAGAGGACTTAATATAAATGTTTTATGACCACTGGAAGTATAAAAAATGTTGAAAAACTAAGTAGGTCTGTCACTGTATTACCAAATTGTACGTGAGATTATTTCTTTAATATAGATATTTTTAAGTGAAATAAACTAACAAGTAGTTTTATTGAGACACCTCTAGAGGGCATATTACTTTGCCTGGTATGTATTCCTTATCATAATTTGGCAAACAAGGTAGGCATCACTCGAAGCCTCCTCTTTATCCTTTAGTTACAGGTTGTAACGTCACATGAAATCGAATTATGACACCATTTAAACGCTTATCATTAAAAGGCATAAAGTTACGGCCAAAAAATTTTTTTATTTTTATTTCTTTTTATTATTTTTCAATGATCTGTTGGAAAAGTTATATACTGTGTAACATATCAAATTACATACTACACATATATTGTAAGAATATGGGACACCTTTGTCCTACCTTAGCCTTACCTTAAATAGACTAAATAATGATATTAGTTTATAAACTAACACACTTGAACTAGAAGACAAGGGCGTATTGAGTAGAAGACCGCATTTGAAGCAAGCGAGCTCTCAACTACTCGAACTGAGCTATCTCTCTGCCCACTAACTTCAAATACGAATAATGATATTGTCAACTCCGCAGGTACAATATAACTTGGCCGTGGGCACTACAGCTAGGGCCGTCGATTGTCCCAGGAGAATTAGCTTGTCCCAATTCTATGACGACGAAATTTTACGTAGTCAGACATGGCATGAATTCCTAGTTTTCCTGTTTTTTAGCTCAAATCTATGCCATTTATCCGGTCCCGATAAAAATTAAATTGTCACGTTTACAGTACAGTTACATTAAGTAAAAAAATGTGTTATTATAAAAAGAAATGTAAACCTATCTACCAGAAACACTGTTTATGGATTAATCAATTAATAATCTATTTTTACGTCCGCAACTATAAAAATTAAAAATTAATTCAAAATAAAAACGAAATTCTAATCGTAAAAAAAGGTGAACAAAACGTTCACTTAACTTTACTGAATATAATATAGCACAACATGCCTACTATTTTAAATTATATTTTTTCTACAGACTAAACATTGGGTTCCTTAGGCATTTTTACTGTCCCACATATTATTTGTCAATCTCTTGGGAACGGGACAAAGCTTGACAACCCTAGCTATAGTCGATAGCTTCGAGCGACTTTGATAGTTCGTAAATGCCTTCGCGCCTTCACTAAGACAGAGTTGTATGAAGCGAGTTTGTTGCTTCCGATATGTACCGTAATGTACTACTGTTCCTATTTATGAGGTGCATATCTTATCAACATACATATTGGTACTGTTTGAGCTACTCTGGCAGTTCCTTGCTACATTATCTCTTTGATCTCCTGGATATGATGTTGATTGGTTTGTAAATGAAAGTAAACTTTTTTACTTACCTTTGAAATACGCTTTGTCTAAAATTTTGTATGAATTTTACAAAAAAACTTTGATCTTTAAAACATAAATGTCTAACAATGGCGTAACGGAGTCTAAAAATTTTCATAATTTTTACTAAGAATTTAATAATTTGTACTCAAAATTTAACCCTTAACGTGCTTGTAGGCTCTAATATTATTACAGAGATCATGTCTGGCAAAGCGAGGACACATTACTAATGCTGTCTAACTTGTAATATTAATATCCAGGCAGTGTTCCATATTAATTCTTGTGCCCACGCATCATCGCTCCCTCTCAAGCCCCCACTTTACGAACATAATAAATCACAACAGGGTTTTGTAATAATCTGCGCGATAAATCAGAGAAGTTACACTACTGCGGGACGCCTTACACTTTGCTAAGAAATCTCTTTTGTACATAACACTAATAATGATATGTTGGAGGCCTTTCTGATCTCGTAAACAGTGAAAATCCGACAACGACTTTGTCTAAAGGTCGCCATAATTAATTTCATGCGATGTCAAATAGTTAATAAAACGTCTCCAACGATAACTTACTTGTAAAATTATGTCTTTGAGAGAACAGATAATCATTCATTCGTATATAATGTACCTACTGTTCGAAATAATGTACCTCCGTTGTCGGTTAAAGGCAAGCCTTTAATACTTTTACATCCGTAAAAAACCAAAATCTCCTTTACCCATTTTCTTAATTACGTAATGCGTTAATGACGCCTTGTGTTACTACTGGATATATTGATTAATGTTGATACTAAAGCAAGGCATAGACGGACTGTTATAAATAGTACGACAATACTTGACCAATGTAAAGCAGCAGATTGCTTCAAGCTGTCAGTAGCAATTGCTTTAAGAAACCCGTTTATGACTAGCTTAAGGTTGACCAACTGTCCATCAACGGTTTGTCGGCAGTTTGATGCATTTGCGTGCAGTCCTACCACCTATATTGAAAACATGAAATGGTGAAAAATATAAACATTATCTGACAGCAATCTGATTGAACTATTAATTTCTATATGCACTAGAACACCTTGTATCGCAGTTATAAGCTAGAGGCACCGGTAAAGAGCTATAGTTCCCGTCACTGCCTTCATATAACTATAAATCTCGTCGGGTTTTGTAATAATCAGGGCGATAAATCAAGAAGTTCCCCAACACATTCATGTTTCGTGCTCAGAACTTCGGCTTCGTTAACCGTTAGTTATGACTATGGGTTCAAGCTGCTAGGGTTTATGAAGTGGAGTTAAAATTAAACTCTAGTTCTTTTGTCGTGAACTTAAAAAAAAGTTGTTGACGTCACGTGATCTACTAGCTTGAATTGTAGGCTTTGAATTGTTGCCTAAATGTTGAATAAAATGTAGTAAAGTAATTATAATGACTGTAGTAAGCATTAATACAAAAACAAAAGAGCATCTGCTTAATTTTTTGTAAGGTTGGGTTGTATTTGAAATATAAATTATTGCCAATGAACACGAAAAACATAACACGGTAAGTACTAGGTCAGTACCTGTGAACAAAGTAGCCGATTTCACCGTTTTGTTGAATATAATTATGAAATCCGGTGCCACCGTAATTATAACATTCATCAAGCGATAAACGATGACAGGCTCTAAGTCCAGGTGGTGTGTGCCACTTGTCCCTCACTGACTGTGTGTGGGGTCAGATCATGGAAAGAAATACAACGATTTTAATAAGGTACATTATTTTGTACCATAATCATAATAAAACTATTTTTTTTGTAATCTACCAACGGAAAGATGAATGATGAATTGGATCAGAGGTCTTGGAGTAAAAAGAGCTTGTAAATAGCTTGTGAACGATGTTTTTCTAAATACCTCGGAGTTAAGTGCCATTTTCAGAACCCCTCAGAATTAGATGCCTTTACCTTACTATGTCAAAAGTATTCTTATTATTGCCTTACATTATTAACCGATTTGTAACTTATGAAAACTTATTAGTATTAAATTTAAATTATTGTATTTCTAGCAATTCAAATTGAGAGCGCTTCTCATCTCAGGAAAATTTGCGAGTTATACAGAACAACGAATAATAGGTTCCTTAGACAAAGATGGCGATGAATAAATGGTTACTTAGTTAATAAAAAGGATTTGTAATGAATCCATTGCAAAATAATTTATGGAGCACGAAATGAAAAACCAGTCAAATACGAGGTGAATTCACCACGAGAAAGGTTCTTGAATTACTGGAGAACAATAGCGTAAGAACTTTAAATTCAGAAAGAGCTTTGTAGTTTTAGTAAATTGGAGTTGTTTGAATTTGAATTCATTGTTAATTCTTTCACCTTTTTGTTGCCTCAGCTTAGTCATTTGCTTCACCACAGACGAATAACAAAAGAAGAATAACGACACTTTTTTCTTTATATCTGGCTGGAAACATTTGAATGTAGATTTTAGAAGACTACAAAAATGGAATGTAAAGTTTGTCGACGTGTGTAAAAGAATACCTATACTGCAAAGAATATACTATTTTTTCATGTAAACAAATTATAATGGAACTTGAATATATGGGCTCTAAAGATTGTTTAAAATTATACTTACTGTTCATCTAATTACTGAAATTTTTGCAACCTTTACCAATAAATATATGTAAATAAGTTAGTAGGTAGTCCTATTTCAAATGGATCGGGAAATAAAGAAGATTAAAATAAGAAAAAGAAAAATTAAAAAGATAAGTTGTGCACATGAAAGTACACACGTGAAGATTAACTCACAGATTAGATCTATTATAATCTATATCTATTGTTTCGCTAATCCAAGCGACGGTTTCGGAGATAATAGAAACGAGCATGAAACGTTTACCTTAAAAATAAGTTTAAAAAGTAAAGAGGAGCTAATTAGCTGGTGCAGTGTGGAGCGCACGGCGGCCGATTCGTGATCGCCGGGCATTTATTGTTTAACACAAAGAGTCTCTCATAATTAAGATAAAACCAACACAAATGTATTGTTGGTAATTCCACTTTAAGCCAAAGTTAATACCGAGATCATACCTGTCTTTGTAATTAAATGTTTTATGTGACAATTTATATTTGGTTTTCGGGATTGCGTCTTGTTTTATAGGGTAAATATGGTCGCTGAGTTATTTATTTTTATTTTAAAATATTTTTGGTTCGACTTTTAACTGTAGCATGGCATGGTGCGGTTTTTTGTCGGTCACTCTACTTTTTTAACTTGTATTGTAAGTGATAATGTTTGCTAAATATCATCATGTGACATAATTTATAATCTGATATTGAAATTGCAGAAGATTATATTTGTTTAGTATACCTACCATATATAATAATGTTTAATTAAATGTTACATAATACATGTCAAACATATATTTTTTGGACTCAATCCTTACCCCGTCCTTTAGGAAGCATCATCCATTATTTTCGTCAAAACAGCATAAAATCTCACTTATGGTACAAAAATCTTACTTAAAAATCATTTATTATCTGAAATTCTTTCCATTGCCACCAATAAACAAAATTTAATTACAAAACTAAATATTAATGCGTAGTTTAACGGCTATCGGAAGTTGAGAGTGGTAATTAAGACCAATTTTAAAATGTCTGCGTCGGGCAACGGGACAAAAAGCGAATAATATTGGAGCTTTCTCGTTAGCTTTTTTAAGCTCAATGAAACATTGAGGATTTAGCTTGAAAAAGCTCGCTTTGGCTTAATTTTTACTTTTTTGTTAACACCAGGTGGACGGCGCTTCTGTTTGCTATTCTCTATTTTAATTCAATAAAAATAGTCGTTTCTATTTAACAATAATAAAATTTTCTACTATTCTACTGAGGAGGATCCTTTGAGTTTTAAAGATATTTTTTTAGCTGGTTCTAGTTGATCTTTGTTGGTCTAGAGCAAGTAGATATAAGGTAAGGTGGGGTAAGACTAACACACGGGGCAAGACTAACACTGTCTATTATCTCGATACGTATAGCTTAAATACGAAATTCTTCCAGTCTGTAAGATAGAACAAACGTGAATGTTCTCGGCTAAAATACACACATGTCGTTTCTTCAAGTGCATATCGAGATAATAGACGGTGTTAGTCTTGCCCCGTGTGTTAGTCTTACCCCACCTTCCCTTAGTATAGTTTTATAATCAAGCTGAGCAAAAACTAAACTGATTATCCCTTAATAATAAACATGCAATAACATTAATCGTTATCTTATCCCTGGCTTAATAAGATTCAATTTTAATAAACACGGAAGCAGGGATTCAACCAACTATATTTTCTCGTGAATTATATTTTTGAATTTAAGTCTAGGATTACCAAGTCCAAGTGTAAATTCAGATCATCTGTGTATTAGGAGATACTTATAAACCTGTACGGCTATAATATCACTGAATACTGTAATTTAAAACGCAATGATCTCACTGATTTCAGAATAAGAATTTCAGTAGGCCGTATTCATTTTATTTATAAAAGACCACGCCTCCATTAATTCCTCATGGATACAACTGCGTCAAACCACGACCTTGACGAGCCGAAATATTCGAATTTAGAACGCTAATGTGATAAACGTTATCACGTGTTTGAGTAGTTGTACTAAATTTTTAAGATTGAATTTTTTTTCTAGAATTTTTATTTTTTTTATTATTGATTTTTATTGGGCAGTAGATGAAAAAAAAGGCGGGCATCCGATGATAATTGATGAAAGTGGCTTCGTTTAGTCATGTAGCTATTTATTAATTGACATTCGTAACATTTTGTTTGAATCGTAACAGTGTTTGAACTTAGAAGAAACCTACCACGTGGTTAAGTCTTAGATTGAATATGGTTCAAAA
>LGAG01000039.1:680252-733576 GCA_001278395.1 Lerema accius | reverse complement strand
ATCTCGTCGCTGTTAATGAAACACAACACTATGCTATCATTTAAAGAAGTCCCCGCGTCTGTTATCTTCTTGCCAAGCTTATATGATCATCATTATTCTGCAGCGCAGTATCTGGATATGTTTCATGTTCAGTATTTACATGGAATAACCTCTTCTTTAACGTTAATACCTCTTTCCTTTATCTGTGCTATTAATTCTACTGTCACCCGCATTTTATGGGTTCTTTGATGTTGTGTATTTTTATTTTGTCAGGTTGATCTAGGTATTACTTTGTTTATTAAAGATTTAGACTACATTGCAAGACGTAACTCATTTATGATGACGTCTCTCTTTAACACTTAGAGAAACTTAAAGTTCGAAAAGACGCATAGTTACAATAAAATCTCATTTCAGTTATAAATTAACAAGAAGCATTATGTAACTTATAAATTAATAGAGTGGTATTGCGCTTTTTTATGTTTTGAAGGATGTATTTTTATCAATAATACTAACATAATAAACAATACATTTTGAGTCTCAAATCATTTGTAGAATAAGCGGTTGTAAATATAGCGGCGCAAACAACCTTCAATTATATAATTTTAATGGCGTTGACTATTCTTTTAGTAAAAGATTTCCCGCTATTTGAATACTGAAAACTGTTTTCACTGGCCCATTAGCCTAACGGAAATTTCCAATCTAAAAATCGATCTTTTACAGTTAAATAAAACTCAATAAAGAGAAATTTAAACAAAAGAGAACGCAACAGTGAACCTTCAAAAGACTGAAACGATTAATCGAAGATTTTCCGTCTGATCTGCCAGAAGAAAGATAATTATTTTTGAATTCGGTCCTATTGACTATTTCAGTCACGTAGGCTATACAAAGGGAAATTAAGGGAGTTCGGAAAAAAATCTTGTAGCTATCTATTTTACTTGATTTGATGCGTGACCATTGCGACCGAGGGTTGGTAAGCGAAAATATGGCTTGGATTGGTGTGATGAAAGAAAAAGATTGAAAATTCATTTAGAAAACCTGTAATCTAATTGTTAGGGTCTAAATGACCACGCTTGTCTAGCAATCGTGTCTTCAGCAAAAAAACAGCAAAACTGATGGATCCTAGTTTAAGTAGATATATGGAGATAAATAAGAAAATTAGGAGAATACTCTTCTGATTCTCTTCGCATAAAAGTTTTTTATTGTTTTTGCAATAAATTACATCATCAAAGACGCTGTAACAGTTTAGTTCTTGAATGATTTTAAGGCAAATTATAATTGATTATAAAAAACGCAACAATACATAGAATAATGTTGTTTAGAAAAAAATAGAACAGTCTTTGCAGGAATTAGGCACTAAGGTCACCTAGGGATTAATCAAGTTTTGAAACTAAGGCATAAGATGGCTTTTAGGGCTAAATTCGTGCATAAGTTTCATAGTAAAATTGATTTTAAGTAATCATCTTAATCTGTCTCAGTGAGACGTCGAGATAACTTCCCCCGAGATTGCTTTTGTTCTGGCCTGTTCTTAAGAATCTAATATTAGTTCTATTGTTATATTTTCATTTCAATATTATTGGCTGTGCTATTAGTTTGTGCGTAATTTCTTATTTGTTCTCGTATCGTGAACGCTTCAAAAGCAACAAAAATTAGGGTATTTCTTCTAGAACTTTCTTTTATACTTAAGTATCTTCAATCGGTTTTTTCCAGGTCCAGTTTTAGTGCCTTTCTTTCTTATTAATTTTATTTAATCTCATATTAACCAAAGTCCCTGCAACTCCTAAATTTTTAATCCATGCCCTTTGCTTTTTAGGGTTATGAAAAAAAATCGAAACCCTCATAATTTCGTCTTGTCTGTCCGTCCGTCTGTCTGTCCTGGATTTAGAACAGAGACCCTTAATATTAGAAAACTGTAATTTATCATTGTAATGGCAGGTAACTCATAATGTGAACATCCGTGAGAGTAAAATCTTTCGTCGTAAAATACAGGAAAAAACAAATGCATCGGATATTTTTTTCTAAAAATATCTCAGTACTGTTACAGCATTTTATCACTTGAAGCTTTTGCGATATAAGCGCAACTATCGATATGCCACCGCCAGTATCGACAAAATTCAAATGGGTAGTCCCCTCACGACTCGCCATTACTCGCTGACAGTGACTTTCAATTCCTAATACTTAAGAGTGAAACGGAACACATTTAAATAAAACCCCAAGCTAAAAGCAACCTTGTAACGATTCCTTACGGTTGAAATTCTATTAGACGATTATCAACATACACCGTTCCATTTCACACAGGAAAACATCGTAACGTGAAAATTTAAAATTTCGTGTTTAAGTGAAATTTTATTGGAAATGCCTATTTTTATTTGGACTTGTTCCAAATCGTTTCGAATGATATAATTTATTACTGTTTCTCTTTGTCCGAGATCAGATTTCATTCTGAAAATTAAGCTATTATGGAAAGTAAATAAAACGGGGATTTTAAAAGCACGTATTTTCGTTTTTTTTATTGAATTTCATATTCCATATGTCCCTATGGAAACTGAAAAAGTAGCTCAGTATATTAGTAGGAATAAACGCATTGCAGTATACGGTATCAACGCTGATCTTAATTTAATTAATAGTTTGCGGACATGCCCACAAAGCGCATATGTAAATCTATTGTCTTTGTCACTCTTGTTCGAACAGGTGAGATAGACATAACTAATGTTTGCATCAGTTTCCAATAACACATGCACTTTGTTCACAGATTCGGTAAACAGCTTTGTTTTTGAATGAAATAGTTAAAATCAATAGGTACTGAAATAAAAAAAAATAAAGTTTTACATTCTCATACGCCTACGCATGGTTCCGTAAGTAATTATTAAAATAAATCATTTTCATGAAGTGTCTTGCAACAGGCTTTTCTAGGCTAAAAAATAAAAATAAAAATCTCTAAAAGAACTTCTACATAAATTTTTAAATAAAAAAAAACTTTTACTTTAAAAAATTATTCCGATCAATTGTATAGTAATTGTTTTATTTTGAGAGATTGAAATAAATACATAGGTACTTTGATATTTAGTTTTTGTTACAAATAAAAATAGTTTTTATTTTGATCCCCATAAAGATTCCTTGAAAGATAAATTATGTAATTAAATATTTCACAAACATACCTGATATAATTTCAACCTGCTTATTTATTTTAAATCTTTAACAAATGTTGAAAAGTAAAGTAATCATTTCGCGTATTAAATTAGCAGTTTGCTAAAGGGCAAACATTGTACTGGAACTTATTCAATTATCCTTACATTAGATATAATTTCGACGGTTAAGTTTTTAAATATTCTGGCAGTGGGCGCAGAAAAATTAAATCAGGGTAACAGGATGGTCGCTACAACATAATTATATTATAAAAATTCTACTTTGAGGATTCTTTTAGCGTTCTTTGTAACCTTTGAGCGTTTCTGCAATAAAATAAAGCGTTGATTGCGAATAAAAATATACGCTCGGTTTTCGTGGAGGAATCATACTGGCTAACCTTATATTACTGCAGGCAGTAATATAAAGATGATAGTATAATATTATATTAGTTATAGGAATATATTATACATATAATATAACACATATACTAGAAGATCAGGCAGACTTTGTTCTGCATAATTTATTTTTCTCATAGGTTTGATCCTTTAGTTTTAGAAATAAGTTACCTACTGAACGTTCGTGTAACTTTGATAAAATATTGCATTGAACAACTCGTATTATGATGATGTTTCAATATTTTTAATACTTCTACTTGTCCTTTGTAGTCCTTTGAAGGTCCCTCGACATATCAATATCACAATTTTTTTTTTATTAAAATTCCTTCAGCCGCTTAAGAGTTCAGTGACAAAGGCACAACAGTGTCTAGTAACATGTTTCTATAAAAATTTAAATGTGACTTTGAACCAAATTGATTGGCGAGGCAAGAGGAGAGTCGTCTCGTGTAAATTCACCGTAAATCTGAGTTTTCCATTCGTGTCACGATTCCTTTTGTTCGCAGTGTTTGAATACTTATTACTAAGATTTTTTGGCGTCCCCCGACTTCAGTCACGCCACTTAATATTGGTTTATTCTATTGAACCTCAGCTTTGCCTGAAAAATACGGACTGAAACCAAGTTAAGGTGTATCTATCTCAATTTATCTAATTTATTCGGATTTGAATTTTTTATCAGTTCGCTTAGACGTTTGGGAAGAAGTGAGATGCATAAGCTTTATTGGGTAGTTATTTTAGGGGTACTAAATTCTTTTGGGAAAACGAAGTCCGACCTCATTGTCTCAGGTAGGTAATGCTTTGCAAGCGAATGTATGTATACATATACGAATGTATTTGTATATGTATCTTATATATCAGTTTAAGTAACAAGTTTTTGTTTATAAAGTATTCAAATTACTACTTATTTTCTATACTTAAAATATGGATCTACGAATCTCTTTCATGTTGATAAAACTTAAGCCATATTTAAGCCTAAAGATTAGTTGCTAACACGTTCACATAAAAATGAATTTCAGAAGTGCCTTCTAAAATAGGTTCGTAGGGCACAGTGCCAAGTGTTGGAAGTATGACCCTGCTTAACGTCAAAGCTGAGCATTTTCGGTAAATAGTCGCCATATCTTCGGTGAGAAGGAGGAACAATCTTTGTCGACATTTCCAAATGAATTCCTTCACAATTGGACTCCAAATTAAAAAGTATCCATACTGTAACTTGCTATTCGCCATCAATCCAGGTGTTTTCCAGAATAAAGGTTTGTAATCCTATCATCGTAAAGACTAAACATTGAAATGTAAACCGATATTACGCCAATATTTTGACGCAGTTACATTGATGATTATCACGGCAAGATTGAACAAGGGAGTCGAAATAACGGTTCAAAAAGTTACTGTAATTAATATTAATAAAACGAAAAGCCGTTCAGGGGATAGAGCGTGATGAAAAATCATTATAAATCCTTAAAAAAACATTACCCGACTTCTGGTGGAATCGGAAATAAAACAATCGCCCTATTGCATCGTACACTACTAGATTGCATTTATAACGTACTGGGTTTTGAATATAAATTGCTTGAAGATTGCTCCAGGCTTTAATCTCAGCTAAGACTTTTTATTTCTAGATTTAGAATGTCCTAAACCTTTTGCGAAAATTCCCCAACCATCTACTCATTCATTTTCGCCCATTGCAGTAAATTGTAGCAGCGAGATTTCACATTATTTCAGTCACGCGTTCCTTGCTCCACGAAAGATAAATGATTTGACGCTCCGCGCAAGCAAATTTCGCGGCTGCAAAAAAAATTATCCTTCGCCCGCCCGGAATCCTAAACGCGGGCTGAATTAAAGAAATTAAGACCGCTATTGTAATTCGAGGAAGTTTGTTTTTTAAAATCTGTGTTTGGATTAGCGTAGTGTGTTTTCTTAACTGCTGCTCCGTTTCGTAGGATATGTTGTTGGGAATCGTTTAACCGTATAAGGTTTTAAATACTTTGCTATGTTATGAGTTAATGTTTGTTGAATGATCTCTTACGAGCTTTGCCAGTTGATTGATCTACTGAGACACACAAATCATCACAAAAGTCAGGAATATCAACTAGCTACGCTATGAAATTTTGCCCACTAGCATTTCCATTATCCTTAAATTATCCTTAAATTTCGCAAGACTGATCACTATAAAAAAACGGTGTTTGATCAGAGTACTAATGCAATTCGACTAGAAATCTTATTTATTTTGATCCTTTCTAGAGTACCCTGTAGCGGTTCAGGGAAACCTCTAGACGAAAAAAAGAAAGACGGGAGAATGCGGCAAGCTGCTACGATTCCATTCGCTGTGAGCTTCATTCTTCGATGGGTGAATATTTATAGGCGGGTACTCTATATTAGAAGTGGTTGGTATTTGTTTTTGTGGCTAAGGGACTCTTTCCCTTGACGAATACTAATGCACCATTAGAACAAAAAAGGAGGGAATAGTTTTAGTTAATTTGGAGTTTATAATAAGAACAAAAGAAAGAGAAACAAATGTCTAACATGAACAACACTTTGATAAAGATATGTAACTATAAATGACTAATAAGTAGATTTGAACCTAAGACTTCAATAAAACGGATGTCCAAGACTGAGCTATCACTGTTCTGTTCAATGAATATGAAACAAACCGAAATGGAAAGGGATTTGTTACCCAAATTTTACCGTAAACTCCATCGTAAATGCAAATTGGTATTTTTTTCATCCCTTGCGATTACATTTTTCCGGGCCGGGTATATTGAGCTCTTGAAGAGCTTAATGAAGAAAACAAATGACGGAGTTATGGCGGAAAATTAATTTCATTGATATACTTTTATCGTTGCAGTAAATGGTTATTCGTTTTTAATTGTATTGCTAATTAGTACAAGTGGGTAATACAAATTATCTCCGATTCACCTTAATGAAGTTATGCTTTAGCAGGTTCATCACTATTATGAACATTTTGGTAATATTAATCGTAACTATAATATCTAACGATAACCATTCACCCAAACAACGGTATACATAGTGAATCAATTTTCTACTATTTTTATATTGCAAGGTTTATCTTCATAGATCTTCGGAAGACACAACATGTAAATTCTACAACATAGTATACTGATTATTTATTAATTAGTTTAGGAACTTACTCGTATGTTCTGCCGAAGATAGCTAAGTAGTAGATGTCAGATTGGGAACAACTGTCACTCCATATCAAATACTTCACAATCTCGCTTGAAGTAAACTCCCTACAGAAGACCAGATTCTCTAGTCTAATGCCCTTTCCTTCGAACGCTCACGCCAAACGCTATCTAAATGTATGGGAATGACGTTAGGCGTCAAAAAAATGTTGTCATTTATGTCATTCCCATACACTTTTTAGATAGCTATTGGCGTGAGCGTTCGAGGGAAATGGCTAGACGCTCAGATATGAAGCATTAACATGTTTTTTTAGGCCTCAAGGAGCTATAAAAGCACTTCATCCAACATAAGACCTCGACAATTCCGTTAACATCGGCGGTTTATCTCTAGAGCCCTTCGAATTAAAAGTTCCCAATCTCTAACCCGTGTCATGCGTAAATCGTACCAGACATCCAATTTGGCGTCGTCACGTGGGTGGGGGAAAAAATTGAAAATAAATTGATCTCGTAACTCGAGCGTGACACGGGCAATGGCTTAGAAGGAATAGGATTACGCGCATCGTACGGCGAATGTCGTGTGCTTTGAACGGAACATTTGTGGGAATGCAGACTTTATTGCTAACAGCGTGATTTCTCATGTTTGGCAAATAATGCTTAGGGTGGAATAAGGCGTCGTCATTGCGATGTACCTGCTCGGTTTGGGACTTCTTATAGTTGGGCTACGCTGTTCTGTTGCGATTAAATAGGGGAATAAGTGGTCTGGAATAATCGTCATATTTAAATTGCTGGCCGTTCTGTCCAGTTGTTATGGAAACATAAGAATTGAACAAACTAATAAGTATGTTTATTGGTCTTCGTTTCGGAGCGCTCAAAAAATTGCTTGAATTGAAGGACTGAGGATAGGATTGGGATTAAGCGATTTGTGTTGGGGAATTGATGCATTTAACTAAGCCCTTATTGGTAACGTACATCTAGTGAAAAGTTTGAATTATTAAGTTCATATTTGTTTTATTCAAAAGTAAAGTAACGGAGACACGGATGCAAAGTCAGCGGTTAAAATTACAAAAACAATTTAAATTTAGAAGTTCATCGAAATTTTTCGTAACTCTCCAAACAAAAGCCGGGGTCGTGTAGGCGACGCGGCGTCGTTCGTGAAACATTTTTTGAAGTCAAACCGCATTTTACTGCGAACATTTTTCTGTGACACGTGCACTTTTATGAACATCGCCCTTTATAATGAGCAATTAGACAACGCGTGCTCTCGCTAATTCCCGCGACCCGGCGCCATGTTGAAAAAACGACGGCCCTTGATTGGCCAATTTAAATTGCTCGGCGTTAGGGGAATTCCGGTCGCAGCCTCAATTATATCGGCGGAAAATATAGTCGAGTACTAAAATTGTTGAAATGCGTGTCGTTTTTGAAAAAAGAATCGTACGAATAAATCTGGTTTTTTGAAAAAATTGATGAATGTGACATTAAATGTTAGAAGATTTTCGGTGGAGGTGTTGGATCATATAATGGTATCAAATGTTAATCTTCATGAAATATTCAATTACAAATCATTAATGACATCGAACATTTTATTAAATAAAATAATTACTATTTACCGTAATTTTTGGTCTCAGAATAATAAGCTTCGATAATAAGAGAAAAAGTAAGTTTTAAATAGGAAAACAATTTTAGAGACGAACACGGAGATAAAAAACTAAAAATCTTGCAATTTTTTCCTTTTAACATAAAAGGACATGGCGAAATAAGACACCATAGCGATGACGGGTTGACGACAAGTATTTATCTGTCACATAAATATCTGCCTCGACCGGAAATCGAATATGATCCATCATTTAGTAGGCGAGGCCCACTGAGTTACAGAGTTGACAAACTAGCAGTCATCAATACAAAAACAAGAACCCTACTGCTACGAATTAGGGGATATAACAAAAGACTTGCTTAAGCCACTCTCACAATAAAAACCAATCCAATATCAATTCGTTTAGGTAGGTACAGTCACGAGCAAAAATATCTGACCCCCCCTAGGTGTCATAAATATGTGACCCCCCTTAGAAAACTAACTTCCCGGTGTCCGATTCAGCTGAAATTTTGTATGCATATATTAATGGGATGATACTACAATATTATTAAGAAAATAAGCTGATCTGATGATGGAGACCGAAGGTGGCCACAGGAACTCCTTTAGCAAATCACACAACCCCATCAAAAATGAACTTGTTTTATTCGTTAAGGCAATGACAATATTTCTAGACGATTTTCAGGGCTTGTTAAAACAGTACTTTTGAAAGGTCGGAACTCCTTACGGCCGTATCAGCAAGCTCTGAACATCATCTAGAAATATTGTCCTTGCCAAGACAAATTAAACAGGGGGGGTCAGATATTTATGCTCGTGACTGTACGTGCCAAAGAAATTAACACATACTCGTACATACATAATATACTTTCTTTTTATGGTTTAAGATAGCAAACGAGCTGACAGTGCCACCAACCCCTGCCGCCCATGGACATCGTAACAAACTTCGACGAGGACTAAGGGGGGACTGTTAGTTGGTTAGTTGGTTATACATATACTACGCTCAAAAAACAAAACCTTCCTTTTAGCGTAGTAGGGTAAAAAACACGTTCGTAACGAAGAGCTTGTTGACGACAAATTCAATCAACATGTTGACATTTTGTATTTTGCCTGCGGCCCTTCGGGAACTGTTTCATTATACGTCACAGTGACGGTGTGACGTCACGAGCATGGGACGTACGGGAGCGAGATTGGCGGCTCCTAGCTTCTATGTAATTTTAATTTGTCTGCTTGGATCGTGTACTAGATTTTTTCCGTCCAGAAGACTGGAAACTTTTTAGTGTTTGTTAGGTTTCCAAGTAGGATGGAAGTTTTTAAGAAAGTCCGATAAATATGATGACAAAAATTAGCGAAGTACTATGTCATTTGGGTGAATATATTAGTCGTATCTACTTGTATATTTCTGAGATGTATAAGCTGCTTCAAAACACTTGTTGCTTCTCATATTAGCAGAAGCATAGAATAGAGCGATATTATACGAATATATTCTGGATTGTGCAATTCTTGGAAGGTTTTACGGTCGACTTGTACGCAATTCGCAAGTTTTTATGTCACCCGTTAGGTCTCCAACATAGCTTAACGAATGCGGTATGACAATAAGAAACCTTCCAACGCAATGATAATTGTTTTTTTTTTCAATTCACCCGAAGAAGAATCGAAAAAAATCCAACAATGAACAAAAACTATTACAGGGATTTAAAAGGCGAAAAAGTTTTATTACAGACCTTAAAACTGAGTGTAAATGTAGCAGACGATGAAGATTGATGTCCGGAGTTACAACGAAAACAAAAAGGTTGGCTAAGAACAAACAAGAGTATCGAAAAGCAATAATGTATCGCAAGTTTTGTCGTTAGCAGCGCGCAACTCAAACGGACGCTTCCGTTAGTTGTTTGAGTTGCCGCCATAATGTTTAGGGGATAAATAAATAAATTTTGGAAATGTTAACCTTTTTATGGGGGCGTAGACTAATATATTTGTTTAAGATTATAAAATAAAGTTTGAGATTTTTAAAATGGCGGGCGTGATAAATTTTAATATCATCTAGGTAACATGTCAGTAA
Source organism: Lerema accius (assembly GCA_001278395.1). Taxonomy (NCBI): domain Eukaryota; kingdom Metazoa; phylum Arthropoda; class Insecta; order Lepidoptera; family Hesperiidae; genus Lerema; species Lerema accius. The sequence goes on along the minus strand of LGAG01000039.1, from coordinate 723,301 downwards.
AGTTTCAATTGCCTAAGTTACGACATAAAATTAACTAATAATAATGTTACAATAGTTATATAATTCAACCTACTTACTTCTCTTCATACTATGCTTTAAATCCGAAGAATATGTCGATGTCATATGTCTGCTTCGAGCTTTGACTTGGTATCGCTTCGCTAAAACGTAGAACAGTGATTAATTCGTTATTCAAATACTGTCTTGTTGGAAATCTAATACCCTAACACACTCATACCCCCGCAGTAGGATTCCCTGTGTCGCGGGTAGCATGGACAACACTAATAACACACCACTAACATCCGTGACCCGAGAACAAACGTTTATCTATCACAAATATCTGCCCCGGCCGTGAATCGAACCTGGGACCCCTCGCTTCGCAGGCAGGGTCACTTCCAACTATGCTACGGGGTCGTTATATACGTCATATACGAATGTATATATATCAGTATTACCATGTAACTCACTTTCAAATATTACCTACCAAAACTGGTATTTCGTTCACAATTCCCCGAACACTGAGCAATTTAAATTGGCCAGCCGGCGAACGTACATTTTTCAACATGGCGAACGCTCTGGGAATAAGTCCGACACATGTTATTTAATTGTTAATTACGAAACACGAAGCTTAAAAAATTCGTGGACGTTGATGAGATTTGTCACTGCTTTAATTTTAATTTCGTTTTGAGTTTTAAGTTTTAGGTTTGAGTTGGGCGTAATTTTGAGTAGGGGGTTATTTATCAGAATTGAAAAAACTGAGTTAAGTGAAGTTAGATTCGAATTTCAAATAATTTATTTCGTCTTAGCAACTAATAACTCACGTAACGAACGTCAAAATTTAATAACATGAATAACACAAAATGATATTTAAAAATAAACAAACATGGTACAATAATGTCAAAGGAACCGTAAACCGAATTTAACGCACAAAGTAATTGCTGCCAGTTGGAACCAATATTAACTGTTCCAGAGTATCAATGCGTATGCGATGTTAGTGTAAGATTCTTGTTTATGTAACTATGAAGTTATGAGAAAACAGAAGTTGGTATGGCAAAGTTAGTTGCGCTCAGTTTCCGGTAGAGGCGCTTTAAAACAAAATTATATTGGACAAGGGAATATTAAAAGAAATGTGAAGAAAAATACGTGTTTGTAAAAAAATATTTGGAAAGGGTCAACTCAGACGAATGCATACTTAAATACTCGAACATCCCATATGTCTAAATTCGTCAATCCGTTTAGGCTGTAGGGCATGCCAAAGAAATTGACATAAATACATAGATCGAAAAATATAACCCTCCTTGTGCTGTCCAGAAAAAAAAATTCCCGACGAAAAAAACTATTACGACGTTTTTTTAATATTTTTTTACGCTCCATTTTACGTATAATATCACTACAAATTATAAGGGCCCCTGTAATATATGAAAGGGATATAACCAGGGTATTTCCCTATTTCATCAATCATATTAGGAACAAGTTTGGATATGTTGTTATTAAATATTTTGTTCGTAATAACAACTTCCTCTTGTTGATTAACCCTTCACAACCCAAAAACTTTTCGGCCATACGTATCCTGTGTATTAAATTTATAAAATAATTAACATTGTATAGGAGAGAAATAATTAATCAAAATACGACGTGATCACATTCTTCGTGATAAAAATACTAGCAGTAAAACTCTGTCATTATTATCAACTTTCTAAATAAAAACCTTCAAAAGAATACGTGTGTTTGTCATTTAACTAAACAGTTGAAATTATTTTAATGAACACTTTGTGGTGTATTAAAGATGAATCAGAGAGCTCAGAAACTGAATTGGACTCATTAGGTGATGTTGTTTTCGATATACTTCAATCACCTAAACAAACTATTACAGTTATTGAAACGTCGTCATAACAAAAGTGGTCAAATTATGTTAAGCATTTTCTAAAGGTACGTCAGAATTGAAGTTTGATAGTACCTGACATGGAAAAAAAGGGATCAACATCTCTATGATATTTTATATAAAATATTATGTTGCAGATCAAACTTTGCTTGATTTTCTAGTTAATTTTAGTTATGGTCCTGGTCTAAAGCCAGTAAAACAATAATAAGAGGACTATTGTAGTGTGATAATATCACATTATGCGCAGCATCGGGTGCAACTTCCAAGAATTTGTCTCTGAAACGTGCTCTAGTGTTTATCCTCTGGCTATTTCCAAGCGCATAATAGTGTTGTGTCGTTCCAATGTTGTCAGCGAAATGTCTGTACTGAATTTACATGTCTCAATATATTGGATTGCATTTGTCTTATAATAAATTATCTTATTGGCGAAGTTTCATACAATGCTTCAACTCCTATTTCACCCCTTTTAAGTAAGAATTTCCAAAAATCCGTTATTAGTGCTTCCCTAGACTTTATAAGAAACCTCTGTGTCAAGTTTCATGTTTCATGTTGGTAACGTTACGTGGCGATTATGGATTGTCTTTTCTTTTTCTGTTTCTTGAGCTACGAAATAATTTACAAGTACGTTTATTAGTGTTTTATCTAGCCAGTTTTAATTAAAAATTAATTAATTCTTAACTTGAAAATTTATTAATTCTTAACTTTTTTGGAATGACAGACCACCGACTTTTTCGGGAATTATTTTTTGTTTAAAAACATTAGTATTTTTATATAATTTCCAACTTGCACAGTTGTATAACAGCGGCTTATACTTAGCTAGTCTTTTTATCTTTTCTTTCTTATTCTATATAAAAAATGGATGCTCATTCTTTTTAACTTTTATTTCATTCCACCGTTTGGCGCAAAATCGGTTCGAATGGCGTCCATTTTGTTTGATTCAGAGCAATAACTGCGAGAACTTGACGAAGTGTTCCGTAGTTCCAGCAATGATAAAGTTTGTGAAAGAATAATAGTTGGAAAATTCACCAATTTTATTCCAATTCAGATAATATTAGATAAGGTTTTGAAGTTGACTATAAGCAGTCTGACTATAGGCAAAGTGCAACTGTGCCGGAATTGAAATTTTGTTGCCTTTACGTTTATATAAATACGTTTTTATTCCTGTTAATTTTTCTTATGTAGCATTTTATATACACAGTAGGTATATATACTTCTATACTAATAATAAAACTGTTACGGGGTCCAAACTGTATATTTAATATTTTTGTAAATTGGAATGTAAGTAGCTTTTGTTATCGATATAGAATCTTAACCCATTAAGCGTAATTTTATTTATTACATGTAAACTAAATTGAAACAAAAATATTATCAAATAGGATACAATTAGACAACTAAGGACTAGTTCTTAAGACTGGCATTTAATACAGTCTCACTCTTTGTATATGCCGCATAACCCTTCATTTCTAGAAGCAATCTACCGCATGAGCTTGAATCATAATATCACCCTTTGTCATCATTGTACTGTATATACCACCCTTTGTCATTTCATTGCATAACCTCGTTATCTATACCTCGCATCACAAAAGACCTATTTATTTTTTCCTTTCCAGGTAACTTCCTTAACTTATTCAATATAAACAGTCTTTTATCGGGCTTTTAAAAATAATACCAAATCGTTTTTCTTTCATGAGGAATTGGTTCACAAATTCAATAGAGCCTTCCTTATATGATTTCGTACTCATTCTTACGACATTTTTATAATATTTCCTTATAGTAATAGCTGGGATGCGAGTGTTGGGTTGGTAAAAGGTCAATGCCCTTTACATTATGTTACTAGGATTTTACAACAGCGTTACCTTCCAAGAAAAAAGTGATGAATTCGTTTCGTAATTTAGTTTTAATTTTAATGTTTCTACAGAATAAACTTTTCAAGCTGATTTGGCGAAAACGTAATAAAATCACCAATTTTTTTTCCATGATATAAGTTCATTCTTTACCAGTCCTATTCAATTAGTAAAGTGCTTTAACTTAAAGTAGCCTTATTCCCTCTTGCCTTGAAGACATACATTATGCTCAAACAGGATTACAGACGCGGAGAATTTATTTATCTGAAAATAAACATTTATCTGTCACTCAATATTCCACCGGAAATCAAATTCCGTACTCTGTCAGTCACTACCATCGACTCAGATCTACCTAAAATATTTTGTAACTGAGTGCCCACCTTGCCAAGTTGTATCTAACGCTCCCTCTAATCCTCTTTATGAATAAAAAACTCGCTAAGCTCATTAAGAAAAAGGCGCAACATCAGAAGATTAAGGATAAGTAAATTTGGGACGAACAGAGAGAATCACATTACGTTTGTCTTGACTAATATAGTTAATTTTATTACACGTTTAGGATTGTAAGCCTTAATAAAAAAGTTAGGGTGAGCTTATTAGGTTTTTACTAATTGTATCTTGTGCTTATGTAAGTACTCGTAGTTTGTCGAATTGCATCGATACTAAGAGAGTTCGCTGAAGTTAAGTCACCACCAGTGCGGTTGTAAAGTGGATGGGTGACTGCTAGAGGCAAAATTTATTGAGCGATTTCGTGCTTTGGGAGCAAATTAAACCGTCGATCTCAGGCTTTATCTGTATGGTATCTAATCAATAAATCATTATGATGATATCTAGCATACCTAATTCAGCCTATTTATGAATAGGATGTATGCATCGTGGCGATGTTATTGCATAGAATGTTAGTCAAATTCGTAAGAACACGGTCGTACTGTGGTTACATAAGATATTAAAACACAAATTGTCTCGAAAGCCAAATAACTATCTTGCAAACTCGGTGGAGGAAAATGCAGGAATTAAATAAAACATTCATGGAATATTCTTATGCTGTGCAACATTTTATTTCTACTACTTTGTATCTCCCATAACTAATACAGCAGAGACACAAGGACAAGTAATAATTACGTTAAAAAATTCTCGGATGTAGCTGGGAATTTTTATAAACATTGCGCTAGATGTCGGAAAAGCAATATAAACTTTGTGCGAGAGTATGCAGCAAGCAAAGAAAACATACTCTGTTATGGAAGACTTAAATCACCATAATTATCTTCTTTAACTATGTGTTTAAACATTTTGTGATGTATTTAAGTGAATGTGATTAACTACAGTTGGGCTTAATTGGTGGTGCTGTTGCCAAGCATCTCCAAGGGTAAGTGGTAGACATCTAGATATATTGAAATGCCGTCGTATCAACCACCCATTTGATGAGTACCTACATAAAGAAGTATTTTTTATTGTTAAGGTTTTTTTTTAAGTATCCATCTAAGTCAATTTACGTCATGCGACAGAAAATATTTTACTCATTTTAGATCAATATCTGTTCGATCTTGTTTTATTATGCATGTCATGTCCAACCTTTGGTTATGGCTTGTTATTGTGTATTATATGTTTCTGAGGAGTTACGGTTAAGTAATATCTGCAGCGAAACTTTAACACCTTATGACATCAGTTGGAATACTAGATTCTATGAATATTACTCGTATCTTGATACGCGAAGTTCATCCGCAGTTTAGTTACCGCACAACTTCTTATCACGCACGTGGAAATTCTGAAATTAACTCCAACTGTTCCCGTATGCTCAATAAAATGACAATCTAATATAATATTTACGCAAGAATATGAGCATCATAGTATATAGGCTTTCTTTAACCGTCAGACTGATTTAGCGGAGAATTTAAAATAACCTTAAGAGTAAAGTAAAGTAGCCTAAAAAACTTTATGAGTCTAAAGTTACTTTTTATTTAACAAAATTTCGGAATGCATTGTTGTAAGTAGCTTTATCGCTTTTTACTTAGGTAGCAATATTGGTTATGAAAAATTAAACCATGATAACTGCTTCAAATAGCATTAATAAACTTTCTAAGTAATCGCATACAAAAACGGGATTTAAATTAAACGTATTTTCAGGTTCTTTAGAATTATTTTTTGTTAACACACTCATTATCATGGACAAAATTAGACAAAACCCTCGTGGGTTCATTCAGAAAATAAATATAAAACATTCATGTACCATTGCCATGGGAGACGTTGTTAAAATTGTCTGAATGCCCGAAGTTTTTCTTTCTAAATAAGCGCAGTTTCTTTCATAATTTAAGCACGGAAAATGGAATTGTATGGCACAATAAGGTATTTTGATCCGAGCAAATATCACAGACGTTTCGTCTCGGAGGCTTCTGTCATGATTTGGAAGGCCTTGGATGTAAGAATAAATTAATGGTTGTTCTCGATGCTCGAATATGAAACAGTGTATTTTTTGTCTATTCTTATATTTCATTGTCTCATTCTTTGTCAGCTGTTGTTAGGTTTATAAATAAAATAATAAGTACTGAAATGAAAATATTTATTGAGTTCAAGAGGAAAGTTTATTTTAAAGCATGATTTGGTACCTATTAATTTTTTGTTAATGACAATTTTAGCAATTTCGGATGTTATGTGGATGATAACGCCTATTAGGAACATTTATAAGTACTTCAAAATTTGACCTTCTTTTTAAGAATTCTTTATGAATTCCTAAACACTGCCTATTAATAAATTTTTTAGTCTAGGTTTCATATATAATCTGTGGTGAGAAAAGACACAAAAGTGCAGATGAAATCAGAACTTTAGATCTTGTCTGTTAGTGACGCCTTTGTGTGTTAAACCATCAGCTCAACGTAAAAGCAAGTTTTAAATATTTCGTTTCCAAATGAGTAATGAATGATAACACCTGCACCGTCCTAGATTTAAGCACTACGTTTCCATTCAGAAAGGAAAAATGAAAGGCAGAATTCCAAGCGCCCGTGAAATTATGAAAGTGCTATTCCAACTACAGTGTTTCAAATAAATGTATGCGAGAGACGTTGTGAGGGAATGCAACGGTAGCGTAGTTTAAGACTTGGATTTGGAATCTGTTGACGTAATTTAGACCTTACTTAAAAACGTTAGGGTGTAATTTGGATTGGGTTTTTAAGGAGCTGCAGCGGAATTTGTTGGCGGGGGTACGGAGTCCGCTCAAATATTAAAGTTTGTAATAATCTTATTGCCTTCCGGGCTGGCCGCTTTCTTCAGTGCTTGTAACGCGATGTCATGCTGTGATAGTTTCTTTGTCACCCAGTTCAGCTATGTAGCCGAGTCACTGAATCACACTGACTTTTATTTTTAATTCGCATCAGTTCGAGTTGAAAATAAAAGCTTTTGTCGCTAGAATCTACTTCATCGGATGCATTGTAAGAATTATGAAATGCAAATGCAAGAAGGTCAGGTAATTAAAGGAGTTGGAACGTTGTTAAAGCAGTATTGTAGCAGTAACACTGAGTAATGATTTTCAAGCATATGTATGTATGTCCAATGTCCATGTCTATTTCTTAAGCACGTTTTACCGAACGGAGGACATAGCCACTAATTTGGGACTTTTCACTTTGGTGTGTCTACTTTTCTTAAAAGAGTACGATGTTGAGGTATCGTTAAAATGAAGTACCGTCCTTAAGGTATAAGACGAATAAGTAAAGTTTTCATAGACAGTGGTGAAATTAGTCAAAACAGGTACACTTATGCAACCTATTAAACGTATTTGGTAATAGGTTAGATAGGTATCTAGTACAAGCAAAGTGTTGTATATCAGTCATTAACCTAATAAATGCCGTCTTACTTTTATCGCCATTTCGTAGCATTCTCTTAATAAGTACACAAGACAGGGCACGCATTTACGAGAACGTATTTCAGAGTGCATGTGAAGACTACTTATGTAACCGGCTTAAAGTGCTAAGGCGGACATTTTCCCCTTTATTCCGAACTTTTTACTCAGAAACAAGCTGTCGCTTTTACGCGAATTTCAAATTTCAACTATTTTTCACGAAGTTACAAAGTTGACGGGGTATGAAAGTTTTGAGGTCACAGTTATTTCCTTTTAATGAGGTGGTTAGTTTTGAAGGTTTGGCTCAAGTATGTCTTAAAAACAGCCGATATGATAATGTCTATATGCAAACATTAAGGCGCTCTCTCATTGGAAGAATTACTGTGTAATGTAACGTTACAGACTCGAGCATTTATATTGGGAGAGAAAACAAGATGGCGTTGTTAAAGGATCAAATACTGATTAATTAATTGTAATAATGCAAATTTAATATTTTGTTATGTAATTAAATACAAAAAAAAATACTTTTGTTGGGTTTGTCATCACAAATAATAAAATTGGCATTAGGGCCCTCTTAACAGCGTTCTGGCATGGTAACTATTGCGTCGTTTAAACAATAAATAAGTTGAAAACCACTGTTTTCTTAACCATCAATGTATCCGTATCTTAATAAACCGACTGTACTTTTGTGTTCTCAAATCAAACGTCGAAGCTGAAATTAAATTCCCAGCGCTAGTCAAAGTTTTTGTTTGCTTCAAACATCCTGTTTCCACTCGTATCGTAGTGAAGTCGAAGTAAACATTTTATTTAAGTTTGTCCTGTGTGGAAGTAGAATTTAATTCGGCCGCTAAGTGAAAATCAAGTTGTTTAATGTCTGCAAACTACTTGACAACTAAAACTTTCTAAGAACAAGTGATCTAACTTTATAATAAAGAATTCGGGAATTAAAATTAACTTTACCTTAAAGTAATTTATATGCTATTTTATTACCTAAGTACGATAGAAAGTTTAAGAATTTTATCACTATAAAATATACTATTACATTTTTTCTGTAATATTTAAGTGATAGTTATGAAAATTTGTAACTAAAGGTTATGAAATTCAGATCTTGTCAAACTGAAACTATAGCTGTGAACCATTTAATTGAGCCTACAAAAAAATCGGTAACCCGTTGTCTATTTCTCAAACGAATTCCATTCGGTTAGATCATCAAAGGGAATTTGTGAAACGAGTTATCCTAAATTCAATTTCAATCCAATTTCATTTTTAATCGCATGAGCATTGAGCATATGAGCAATTCGATTGTATCTGTGAAATTGATTTTAGATAGTCCTAGACGTTGACAAAAGCTGTTCCCAGTATCGAGGTGCACACGTGAAGAGTACTTAAACCGAAATTGTTCTGTTACACTAGAAATATAGACGGTATTTGAAATTTACGTAACGGATTTGAGTACATTTCAAAGGATCGCATTATACATTCAATAGGCAACTTGGACTCTTGATATAAAATGTTCGATATAGTTGATACCGCTTCTTTGTCTAACGGAAAATCGAATCAAGTAATTGTATTTTAGAAAGATCTTTTGCATTTTTCAATGACTACACTAGGTAGAAGTTTAGATTCCCGGAAAATATTAATCATCGGCAACACCTACGTTTCGTCGAATTCTGTACAGAGAATTTGAGATAAGTTTCTGCAGTTTTCCCGGAAATTTAACATAGTGGCTAAAACTAAATATGCTCGCAACAATTTTTAACAATTAAAATTCCCAGAAAATTGCAAATTCCCACGTTATCGACTTTGTTATTTAAACAGAACGTGAGAAACGTTATTACATTAAAACGAAAAATTTATAAGAATTTGAGTATTAAATCGTTAAAAGCATTTCTTTTTCCGACGATAAGTACTACGTTTTATCAGATTCAGTTGTACACTGAATTTGAAATGAGCCTCACCGCCTATCTGGGAATTTCCGCAGTAAAATATCCTCATTTGAGTACAGACTTCTCACGCAGTGCGGTACGATTCGTACAAAACATGCTCGAAATAACTTTTTTACGTCCGAACTTTTCGAAAGTTCAAATTAAAAAATTTCGCGAAATAAATTCAATTCACCGCTGCTTCCTCGACTGTCGTTAAAATGTTTCGCCGGTTTATTTCACAGTTACCCAGCTGACAGAAGTTAATAAACTCGTGATACGATATGAATATAATCAATTTTTGGCATTATTTAGTTTGTAAATAATATTTTTAAGTTTTTCAATTTTTTTAAACGCGCAAAAAAGAAAACAATGTCTGAGTATTAAAAAATCTTATATAAAAATTAAAGTCTTAGTATACTTAAGGCGAAGCAGTTTTAATTTGGTTTCCAAGAAAATATTAACGACTAGTGGATTCGCCCTCGCTTCGCTTCGGTAAACCTTTGCTAAAACGATGGTAAAAAGTAGCTTAAGTTACTCCTTGATACATCAGCTTCCTGCCAGTGAAAGTCCCGTCAAGATCGGTCCAGCCGTTTCAGAGATTAGCCGGATCAAACAGACAGACAAAAAATTTTTTAAATGTCATTTCGGTATGTATATCGTGTACACATACGTATGCATTAAGTAAAAAGCGGTTATTTTAATATTACAAAGAGACACTTGAATTTTATTTAGTAGTATAGATATAGATAAAAAATAAAAGCGTAACTTATTTACATTTAATATTATTCTACTTGTTTTTAGGCACCTAAATGTAACCTAATCTTAAAATTCTTTCTCCACCCTATTATAATACTGTATCTATATTAACATTGGCTGTAGGCTTTTTAGGGCGCAATTTTCGCAAGTATTAAAATGATTCGCAAAGTTCTTTCTCGGAAACCTGTACGATTTTTCTTTATTATTGCTTATATATTACACGTCAGGGGGCATTACTTAATTACGTAAGGCGTTTTGGCTATTTTCCATCCCTCCCTCCCTTTTCCACTCTGATGAGATAACATGTGACTCCCCTTCTTTCTAAGATTTTTCTTAGGTGTATTAGAATATATCGTAGTATTTTATATGTATATTTCATACGTCTTACTCACGTAAAAACTCGGAATTTGCCCGACTAGTTTCGGACCATTCCAAAGTCCTTCATCAGGAACATGCACGTCACATTACATGTACATAATACATACGTCACATACATTGTAGTATTCCACGGAAGAAAGAACCAAGTATACAGATACATTCCTTGCTCTGTGTAGTGTTCACTAGAAGAAGTTCTTGCTGAAAAAAATATAATATGTCAATTTCAAAACTCCCTCTCTCCAAAGAAAGATTGGATGAGGTTCGCTTCATTTTCCTCTCTCTTGCTTTTAAAGGAGTGAGACTTTTCTCATGTAGGTAATTAATGAACGCCCTTTTACAGTTGCGTTTCCCTCATGTATCTCAATAATGTCTTCGATTCTTTTGCTCTTTATGACAAAGAAGAACGAATTTACTTTCTAGTATTATTGAGAAAGTAGCACTTACTTTTTTTGTAGTTTTTAAAGAAGTTTTCAAAATATTTGTGTATCCATACTACATAGTGTTAAAAAGAGACAACAATACCTACGGGAACGCCCAACTTTCCCTTCTTTAATTGCGCGAGCTATAGTTGTTTCTAAAATAAGTCGATTGAAACTGAAAGGTTAGCGAAGCTTTAAATTTGAAACTAAGTCCGGGAATTTCGACAAATTTGTGCCAATTATTCCCGGAGGCATCGTTGCGAAGTTGAGACCAAATCACCGCTTTGGAAGGCACATCACTCATTTTATTTAATTGTTAAATGTTTGAAACAGGCATCCGAAGTTCTCAAACAAGTTGCGATTGTAATGTTCAGTGTTTTTCCCTTTGTTTGTTATTTTATTTTAGTATTCTAGGGCTTGCTTTGTTCTTAGGTAGTCTGAGTTAAGTAGGTAAAGCTGTATTTGGTAGATCTGTAGTCAGTGGCAAAAATATCCTGAGTCGGTTTTTTGTGCTCTAGAAGGCATGTGAAAATTAGATGCTAAATACTTGATATATCGTGGCTTGCCAATTAGTTTGTCTGATATTTATATTAAAAAAGAATAATAGAATTTAGATATTATTAGCAATCTATCCTTGCTTTGCTTCGGTAACATCTTGCTATTTATTTATTTCAGGCGTAATAGAATTTAAAATGGAATTTTAAATGCACAAAAAGTTTTTGAATAAAAAATATTAAATGCAATTTATGTTTGAAAAATAGCTTAAATACGTTTTATCGTTTAATGGTTATCAATCGTTAATGTCGTTATTAAAGTTATTAACGATTCGCATTATGGTATCGTTAAACTTATTAATAAGCGGGTATTAAAAAATATCTCCAACAGTCACGAACCGTTCTATTTCTGAATTTGATTAAAACTCGCTTCGAATGAAATTAAAAGAATAAGAGTTGATTTTTCATTCCGTTGCCGCGTCGCCGTCCTTCCAATTTCAGAAGTGAATTATTCGTTCAACTCCGCGATGGCTTCGGCAATGAACTTCGGAATGACGTCCGCAAATATTATTGGGAAACTAAATATGCAATTTAAATGAGGAATATGCAAGTTAAACGCGGGTTAGATCAAAGGTTCAGTCTGTAGTTTTGGGAGTAAATTAGGCTGAAGTTAGCTAAAGTTGATATTGTAAGTCACTGAACATATTGAATAATCAATATCGGCATTGAACGGTTGATACATTTTTTTTATAATTATAATATAGCCTGTGTCACTCGCTGATTAGTATTCAAAAGAAATAATCATAAAAAATTCCTAGTTTTCGTAATTCAAATAAATAGGTGCTAAAGTTTTTCAAGAAAAAATATTTAATTAATGAAATAATTATAGTTCAAAAAGTAATTCATCAGTTGCTTGCCATCAGTTGATTTAACGCAAACACTTACAACGTATTTAATAGCTCTTTTTTAACACTAATTAGTTTTTTAATTGTTAAAGCCCGAGGCAAGGCAATTTTTTCTCTAAGAAGGATTTGAAATTAATAGCAATATTTTAGACATTTGCTCAGGCACCGTTTTGTTACCAAAGCGAAACGAGGGCGGGAAAAAATTAATAAACTCCATATAAGTATTGAAACCATGTCAGGTCAGGTCACCTACTAGGTACCTACAACTGCAATACTGTTGTATTACAAACCATACTCACAAATTATGTCCTGTCACTCAAATGCTCGCAAACCACTCTCGCTATGAAATTTGTGGTTTTTTGAAATTTAAATTACTATTTTGTGGTTTATTGCTTAGTTACTTTATAATGTAAACTGCTGGTTTAAATTATTTCGATTTTCTTTTCGACACAGGTTTAGTTTGCAAATCTAGCAAAGGAGTAAACCACACTTTTGCAACCCGGATATGCAAAAAGGTAATGAATAGTAGACATGTCTTGTCTATACGCTAAGCTTACTATGTAGGGATAATATTATGAATTTTCGAAGAGACTCTACTTTATTACATCTTATACTAGGAGATTCGTTTGTATTTAAACTTTTCTTGATGGTAAATATAGATGGAGGGCAAAAAATACTCAATATAAAACTACAGAAATATTAATGAAAACAATAACACTGAACAATCGAATCTAGTGACCATTTCCGACAAATACCGACAAAAAACCTGTCAAATACAATTCATTTCCACCAGACAAGGTTTTTTATCACAAGGTGCATGCATGTAGAAAGAAAAAGAAAGGAAAAACTCGCTTTACATACTAAACTAAGAGAGGCCAGCGGTCTCTATTTGCATACAAAGTGGCAACAACACAGCTCGCTGATTTTATTACTATCCGCCTAATGTTGATAACTGCATGTCGTGTTTATGTAAGTGTGATCGCATGTGTGTAGGATTACCTTTATCTGAGTCTTTTTCCTTATTCGGGCACAATAAAGAGGGGTTCCCAAAGGGGTCCAGGTGGACCCCTACAGGTCCACTGGACTCTCGACGGGGGCCTTTTAGGGTTACAAAAAATGGGGGTTCACGATTTGTAATTGGGGAGTCTACGAAGGTATGATTTCGATAGTGTACAACTAAAATGTTGGCTTGACGCTTATCAATGTTTTAAAAAGTTTTTTTGACATTACATTTCTTGTCAAGTTTAGGGAATATGATATACCTAACAGTCCAGGGGGGGGGATTGGTCAGGTGGTCCACGGATAACAACAAGATATTAAAAGTGGTCTATGAGAAGGAAAAGTTTGGGAACCTCTGATATAGAGTGACATAACAGTAGTAAAACTCTGATATGTACTCCATTTCTGATACCTACACTTGGCACGCACACATCTTTACGCATTTGTTCTAAAACACAAACGAAAGCCTTCCAAAATCCGTATCTGTACACAATTGGCTATGTATGCGTTCTTTTTATGGAGTTTAACTACTGTTTGTCTCTCTATTATGTGCTTGAGGTCTAGTTGAAGTGCTTTTGACCGTAAGTTTCTATCAATCTCTTGTCACAAATACACAGTCCTGTAGAAACAATCTATAGTTTATTGTCTGACCGAATGAGTTATGGTTATAAATATCATGGGTATATCATCTATTTAGCACCGAGAAATGGGACTTAATAATCTATATCTATATCTATACTACTAACTAAAATTGAAGTGTCTGTTTGTAATATTAAAATAACCGCTTTTTACTAAATGCATACGTATGTATACACGATACACATACCGAAATGATATTTAAAAAAAATTTGTCTGTCTGTCTGTTTGATCCGGCCAATCTTTGAAACGGCTGGACCGATCTTGACGGGACTTCACAGGCAGACAGCTGATGTATCAAGTAACGAGCTGATGTAGCGAGTAACTTAGGCTACTTTTTTTACTTCCGTTTCGGCGTAGGTTTCCCGAAGCGAAGCGAGGGCGGATCCACTAGTTAAAATAATAAGCTGAAAGTTAATATCAAAATGGCGTAAAGCGAAAACTCAGGGCCGGCGAAGCACAGGCGTCACTTCTGTTGCACATGCCCATAAACGACGATGACTACTTTGTACTGTGCCTGTCTGCTTCGTTCGTCAGCCCTTCAGACAATAAAAAAGCAAAAAAAAAACAAAAAGACGAGCGAATTACAAGTTTAACGAAAATAGGCAATTTAAAAAGTCATCTCGAGCCGAAATACAAGTAATATCGTCAAGGCAATGTAATGTAGTCTCTGCTGTTAGAGTTGTACGTACACGCTGGCTCCCATTTATATTTGCATACAGAGAGGCGACGATGGAGGCACTTCTGATTATTTATATTATTTCCGCACGGCTTCTTCATGTTACCCTGTTTATCTTGCGACGTTTCGAATATTGCTTGTCTGAGTAACGAGAATGTCTGTCTGTCAAACTATTGAAACATATTATGCTCATTCAATTCATTTACGAGTATAACAGTCCTGTTGGGGTCAAGTCTCCTCTCATAATGTGAGGGGTACGTAATATAGTTCACCACTAACCAATTGCGGATTGGCAAACTTTGATTAGGTAGGTACAACATTAAGTAATCTCCAAGTTATTATTTAATTAATAGGCTATAAATATTTATTATGAAAAAATAAAATTAGTTTTACACAGAAAATAACAAGTTTCACAGCCCTAAGAAACGTTTATGAGGTAAATGAAATTTAATTCAATTTCTTATCGTAACATTTGTCGACTTTATTGCGAGAACTGTTAAAAGCTTAATTAACGCAGCTATTATGAATTTAATTAGAAAGCATAATTTTCAATAAGTTTTCTTGATATTTTGTAATAATATTGAGACCTATTATTGCCGGTGTAATCGGTACCAATCAGTATTGGTGAAGTATTTTGAAAGGTCCCCATAAGACTGAAATGGGGTTTAAATATTGTACTATTCGAAGACAATCAGCGCTGGATTATTATGAAAAACTAATACTCTAATACCTACTATAGTTTTAAAACTAAAATCAACTACAGTACCTAAATATGTCTGAAACAAAATTTCAAACAGTAAAATGACTGGTATTTAACACACTAATTATAAACTATGTAATAATATTACTTTAAAATATAATAGACACAATGCTTTCTTGTTTAATGTTTAATTGTCAGGCATTCTTTGTTGAAAATAACATTTAAATGACAAAGATCTTCATTTCAAAAGACGTTGTTGCAAAATTAAACAGGCATTTGTAGATGTAATGAAATTCAAAGAAACGTTTACTTTCGTTGTTAGATAAACGAGTACAAGATAAGAGCTGCACTTTTGTTCAAAGAACGCAATAGTTCTACGATCGTACTAGTGGATCTCGACACGACGAATTTAAGCTCGAACTTGAAAGGGTATTTATTAAATTAAACAGGCGGCATTGGGCTATTTTCACAAGCTTTTATTTAGTTTCTACTGTCCCGGTGTTTGTAATCAAATCTTGCAAGCTAAATTTCACCCACTTCCCGGTGTCCGATTGAGCTAAAATTTTACACACTGGTCCATTCTTGATGACAATGCATGTTTACAATGAGCATGATGTGATACTGCTACCAGGATTGGCTCCAGACGATTGAACTCCTCAGCGGTTAACAGTAGGACTTGAATTTTGCACTTTTTAACTTTTTATTTCTTTTTCTTATTAACAAGTAATAAAAGCTTGTTTTAAAAAAAAAATCAATTTTTTCTTTTAATTTCATGTTAGCCGATGCGATTGCTGTCTCGCATTGGTTATTATTCATACCAAAGTCGCAATGTAATTTAAAGTTATAAAAAATAACGTTTTCATAAAAATAGAGTAACGGGAGCTTTTCCTCCGACTTTTGTTCTTCTCAGCCGACACTTAAAATTTGTATAAAATAGATTCGAGTATCCGTAGTAAGGGTTAACTAGCTTCTACAAACGTATCGAAAATAAAAAGGAGCCGCTTCTTCAGACGAAACATTCACTCCTATGTTTTACTTCTTTAGCCTTTCGTCTGAATGTATGCGATGACATCAATAAAATTCAAATGTAACACAACATCATTCACACACTTTTATTTTATATACTCAAAGAAGATAATTTAAAATCATCGTGAATTAATAAATGTTTGTATATTTGTTGATGTACATACTTAATTTGTTAATACACCTATTACCGGAAACTAAAGGATCCGTTCTGTGGGCGAAAATTGACCGTAATTCATTACATCAAACAATAGAATAAAGATTCATTCGATATATTATCTTACTGTAAGATGTCATCGTTAACAGTCTGTCAATGAAATCTTCCATCTAACTAGTGCGTTGTGTCTTCTATTTAAAGGTGTAACTGTGTGAGTTTTACTTTAAATTAAAAAATAAATGTCCTTGTGGGCGCGAAACGCTACGTGCGAAACGACGTGGTGGCGCGCGACCTACGAATACCGACAGTTGCGGAACATGTGGTCCAATTGGCTCAGTCGATGTTCGACAATGCCGATCACGGACCGCATGAGTCGCTCAGGGGTATCGCGCCCCTACACGCTCGTCCACCCGAAGGCTACGCGCTTCCTCGGGAGCTCTTAGAGTCATGTGACTGACTCGCGACTTGGCACGCCTTGCGGATTACGACTAGGAGCCCCTCGCTAAACAGCGGGGTCCTTTGTTAGGTCCGGGGGACACTAGTTCCCCTGAGTTCACGCCCGGGTAAAAAGGTTAGCCTTGGGACCCGTAGACCCCACGCCACTGCCCCTGCGTAGAGAGCGGCAGCGTAGGAAGACCAACTTCGTTCAATAGTCCTTGTAACACATAGTTAAAAAATTTAGCTATTTGCACTTCTGGTGTATGTAATACATTGTAAACTCTAACAATGTTAAATCTCAAACTCGTGCGTATTCTAGCAATTGCTAAAAAGCTCGCGAATGAACCTAAAGCCTAAGTCACACTGGAACAAGTTCCTTAGTTCCAGAAGAGTGTCTCGCCTTTACTTTGTCGCGAGCCAATAATAAATAGTTCGCCAGTTCCGCTCTTTTCTATTACACAGATACTTAGATTGTTACTTAGATGGTACAGATGCGTATAGTTGAAGAGCATTATAAATAAACTAGCTTTTACCCGCGGCTTCGCTTGCATTTTTTTGTTTAAATAAAAAGTATCCTGTGGTACTTTTAAAACCTCCAAGAATATGTGTACAAATTCACGATATGTGGGTAAGTAGTTTTCGCGTGAAAATGTAACAAAAAAACACATTTATAATATTAGTAGGGATTGTAAATTTCCTGACAAAATGTACAAAATTAATTGAGATACGTAAAATGGTAAAGAAAAAGAATTGGTTGAGACGGATTTATTTAAATATGATATTCGTTTCTATTGTGAGAGTGACACAGTCTACTTTGATAATTATGGTAGTCATCCACAACAATATTTTGCAGTCTAGTCATTATTTTTCTAATTATAATTTTTTAGCTTTCAGTTTTTAAATAAAACAAAGACGTAGTGGGTTATTTCCGTAGAGAGCAACACAGTGGCCAACTTGGGCCACAAACTTAATTATGAACTAGAAAATCCAATTAGATTAACGTTTACTTCAAGAGGACCGATCATTTGCTTCAACTCCGAAGCTAATATTATTCTCAATATGTATAATTTAGTAATTTCTACAGAACTTAACAAATTAGGCTATCGTAAACTGGTCCATTGGCCCCGAGTTATGTTTCAGGCATCCAATAAACAAAGCCCATTCCAATTTAATACTGTTTAGTCAACTGTAACTTTGAACGTAAAGTTATAAACGTTTAGAGAACTACGAGTAAAGTCATTATAATCGTGATTGAAAAAGTAAACAGTCTTGGCAATACTTTTATTTATTTTATTCATTAGACAAATATTTAGAAGTAAACTGAAATTTGTTTTGACACTAAATTATTGTTTATTCTTTTTTTTATTTGTGTCTGACTTATTTTTAAACCAATAATTACGATAAAAAGACACTGTAAGATTGTTTACTTTTTATATTAAGATCGTTGAAACGGTGTATAGATTATCCGCTCTCTGGTCGATATTTGACCATATTTCATCACATCAAATAATAGACTATATACCTGAGTGATGGATTGGAAATTAAATAAATTAAGTTAAAGTAAAAAATGTCAATGGAGTCGTTCTAAATTTATATTTATAATATTTCAAAACTATTATTATATTGGTCTGCTTTGTGAGAGTGACAATACGTATACCTATTTTTTTTACATCGGCGCCTCCTCTCCGCAGTAAAATTTAGTGGGGTTTTTTGATACACGAACTTCAACGTTTTTATACTAGTCTTAGAACAGTTTCTTTAGAACACAAGACCAGATGCCATTCCCTCAAGGGATACCTATGATTAAGTACTTGAAGTCTTTCAGATATCCGAACTACGGAAAAATTAATAATTATGAAAATGTATGTTAAACTCCTTGAATCTCTGTACTTTCCTTAGCTTCTATGATTCTGTGTACGCTGAAAAGGGGCCTAAATGCTTACTTTCCTTACCACTGAATAGAAAACGAAGCTGGTTTAAGTGTAAAAAAACTACAGCAAAAAGCAGGTGTCGACGACAGTTGGTGCCCCGATCCTTTACGTCGCCACAAAGGTACCAGTGCCATTGTGTTTCGAGCATTACTTGACGACGCTGTGTGGGACAAAATAATAGCGACAGCGGGTGAAAAAAAGGTTTAATATTCCTACTTTATGAACGGACATATTTATCTATCCAGGTTTTTTTTATTCGTAATTTAAGATGTGGAGGCGTTCACACTTTTTTATTGGTTCACACAGTTACTACGATGATGTAGTCATTAAAAAACTAAAAAAAATAGCCGCAGTAAAAATCTTACTTTAGCCTCTGGGTCCTCCGCAGCAAAAGCTTTTAACTTTAGCAGGTTAAAGCCATTTAGCCCAGACATTCTGTAAATGTGTCATGGTACATCAGCGATTATTCCGAGATAAGTGTTATAACGTCTGCTCACTAGGGGCGCTACAGTCGCCTAGAGAAACGGGATATCAACCAAGGAAAAGAGTCGCTTGTGACTTAAGCCACAAGTATTCCAGCAACGTCGTGTTTGAGCTGCACTGCACTGAAGTGTGAGGCGCAAATTATGAGGTGGATGTACGCCACGGATTCACTTCGCACCCACCTTGTTAGCTACATCACGTAGTTTTTCTTCCATTGTAAAAACGACAATAGCAACAAAGGAAACCAAGAGCGAAACAGCGATCAAAATGTGGGAATGACTCAAACATTATGGAAATTATTTGTTTGTAGTGTAGAAGTTACTGTAATAAAAGAATAATTTAAATTACATTACATTTTTTCAATTACACAACATGAAATAACAGCAACGCGTGTTGAAATTTTTTCAATTATGTAATTCGAAATTGAGTTTGTTTATTAGATATAAGGTATTTTAATTTACTCTTCAGAAAAATACTCTGTTTATAATTGCGATCCTGCTGTCTTATTCTTTTTATATTTCGCTGAACGCTTTTATAATCTAAAATAATTAAAACCATAAAATGATGACTTTTCTAAAAAATTACCCCTAAATCTGTTAATAAACGTTCAACTTTCTACGTTGTTTTGTTATTACAAATTTAATGAAGTTTAGCGTTGCCTTTTCAAGGAAAATTAGATTAGCTACAGACCGTTGTGAAGCCTTCATTCTCGACAGGTATTAAGATAACGGGACAAAGAATGGACCCCTGTGAGACGCCAAACGTTTTCAACTAATTAAGCTTCGGTTTCTTTGATGCTCTGGCTTGTTTATTGTTCGCTTGGCCTTAATTGACACGTTAATTAATATTGGGTGTTTTAAAGTAAACTGGTATTTTGAATAATACAGTTTGAATTCGGACATCCCTCTTTTATTATTGTAATAGACAATCGCCCGCGGCTTCACCCGCGGAGAAATGGTTACAGGAAGGTATTGGATTTACAAACGTACAAGAGTTCTTATCAATTCAGTGGATTGTATAATTGTTATAAAAGCTATCCTATGTTCTTTTTTTGGACGTGAATCTATACGTGTGCCTTTAATGTTAATCCATGCAAAGGTTGGTGCGTGAAGGGAGCCCAAAACTTTTTAAAATATTGACAAACTTTTACATTTACGAGTGATATTATTAGGATAGTAGAATATAGTTTATTGTTTACGATTCGTCAAATCGATTGTTCGGAGATTCTGTTTCATTCTCAGAAGTAATAACTGTCTTTGATCTAATATGAATTTTATTTGTTTTCTGAAATAGTTAAGTATCGTTTCTTAGAAAATTTAATATTTCATCAGATAGTTCATAAAGAGTATTACGTTGAACATTACAAAATGTTTTACTGAGCGACCATTAAAATCTCATATAACATATTGTATAGCGTCGTCATAAACTAGTTTCCGAGTGAGCTCAAATGTGAGCCTCTATTCAATGTACCCACACTCATTGCATTCGTTTTCCGCGCTTTTAATAAAATGAATGGGGGAAATTTCTGCTTGCGGCAGACTAACTGCAAGCATTTTTAATTATCTTTTTAATTCAAAAATTAATTCAGTATTTACTTTTACAAAGTTCCGTACATTTGATGATCGTTAGAGGAGTATTTGTTCTGAAAAAATATGTTTAGATTGTTGTGAATTTAATTTCATAAACGTATACGAGTACTAACAACAAATTTCAGATTTCACAATGATTATTTTATGTTGTTTTTGTATCTTTTGTTAACTATTATGGATTCTATTATACCATTTTGTTCAAGATGTATATAATTATACAAATTATTTTTTGGTTGAAAGTAATTAAAAAATAAATTCTTACCGTATATTCATATAAAACCATGGTACGATAGATAAAAAATTAAAAGGATTTTTATTTAATTTGAAATCAAGAAGGCAAATCCTTTTTGAACAAAGACAAATAGTAACAATCTCGATATTGATAAGACGGTTCCTACAATGGCTTTGCAAAAAGTGTTTAATTTGCTAAGTAAACTGCCGGCTTAAATAACAATGGATAGAACAAGTCCGAATAAAATAAAGCTGAGGATAAAAGTAAATAGACATAAAAGGTAACAGTTAAGTACTTGTTTCAGCAACCACGGTTCATATCTTAGGCTGAAAATATTAGCTTCAAGTTGTTAGCAACTTATCATTATGGGTGTACAATACAAACACAGCTGGCTGAGACCAAATTAAAAGGCTTAGATGATTTCCACCACGCTGCTCCATTGCTTCTTGACTGGCACAATAAAACCGTAAAGTTTGACATCCAGAATCGTCTTTTTGGCTTCATTATGACACAGCCAAAATGTTTTTATGGCATTGCAATAATAAATGAATTTGCAGTGTTACCATTCGCTGCCGCGTATGGACGTCGTGATAAACTTTGAGCACGACTGTGTTGATAGTTGGTTAGTAGATCCTGTTAGTGATCGGTGTTAATAAGATTATTAGTACTTGTTAATTCGTTAGTAAAGGGAGCACGGAAGTTAGTACTGTTCACACAGGTTAGACTTTTTAGTAAATATTTATTGTCCTCTTAGTATTCGTTAGTACATGCCTGTGCTTCGTCTAGCCGGCTACAAGTTTGCACGTTGATAGTACAGTCACAAAATAAAAAGACTCTAGCTTATCGTTGCCTCGTCCATAGTAGAGTAAGTCGTTACTGCCGGGATCGGGTACAGTTTACCCCGAATCGAATCTGCTCTGTCCGTGAATACGAATTGGCTCTATTTGATTTTTGTAATTACAAATTTCAGTGTTCGCCGCCGCCGCCGCTCGCCAGTCAATTTGTAAATGCATCACATTGATCTGAATGTATTTAAACTGATTGGTACAGAGAAACAAGTAAATTTGGGTCTATTGGTAGCTTGACAGGGATTAAAGTTCAAAATAGTTCAACTAATCTTTGAATCGCTTGACAAAATTTAAAATTGATTTTTTGTAAGCTAAGGCCCTAGCCTAATTAGAAGCCTTACACGTTATACATATATGTACAAAATACATCAATAAAAAATCAACGCAGAATCTCATATTTTTTACGTCTTCATTGCTATCTTGAAGAACCCTTCCTTAATTTATAATTGGAAATAATTGGAAAGACAATTTAACTCCAAATATACAGTCCTAACGGTGTATCATATTTGATCCTAGATCCACTCCGGGAAGGCTAGTAAAGAATTAAAGCTTTATTATTACCCTATTAACGAGTCTCAAATATAGGTCATGTTTCAACATTACTATTGCCTACGACAGCTGTAATTTAACAAACGGATCTGTCGTGTTCAAAATCTGTCGTAAGCTGGATAAGCTCGTTGGATCCGGGAAAAATGTCATTCAAATTTTTCCCTTCAATTCCCCGAAACATTTGTGACATAATTCTGTGAATTCTGAGAATTTATATTATTGTAAAACAATGTTGAGTGTGAAGAACCTTTTTGTTGTTGTTAAACTGATTTATATTCTTTTCCAAGAATAATCAAGTGTCACGTAAAACGGTTTTTAATAAATGACTGAAGAAACAACGTGTGCTACCTTAAAAACACATATTGAAACCAAAGTTTATGGTACTTATTCTTAAAATGAATCGATTAAGACTGAAAAATACAACAATCCATATCCCATAAATGTCTTCTGAGAAGTAGAGGCTTTCTAGGAAATATCAGACAATTCATAAATACACCCAGAAATTAGGGCAGGAATTTTAAAGAGGCTGTCTAGTACAACTCATCCAAACATGTTTTGTGATTTACAAAACCGTATAATCAACAAAATACTGTTCGTTTAACCATTGTTTTTATGCACCCACACGGTTGCCGAAAACGCTCATAGCATCAACTCGGACATTTGCAAAAACAGCGCGCAACGTGTTCGCATCCAGTAAATACTGGTTTTTACAGGATTAAACTGGCCCTAGCCGGATATGCAAATAAGCTTGTATGAGAATTTACGGCCGCTGCATGTAAAGTAAAGTTTGAACGAGCTTTAAAAACTAAATACTGAAGTGAGTGGATTTGTGTTAGTGGTTTTTACGAAGAAAGACCCACAGGAACGTGACTTAACAACGAAACCCAAAACATGCCACATTATTCATCGCAAGTGAGATTCAGTAGTGAAATTCTCGAGTTTCTAGAGATTACCCTAATAAAGGTAAACCTGTACAAATACGGTAAATGTTATTTACTTCATAAACTAAACAGCGCCCTCAGTTGGGATAATTTGGTCTGAAACATTATCAAGATTTAAATATTATTGCGTTAAAGCTTGTTATACTGCTTTAAATATATAATACTCTGTTTTACCAGTGATATCTTTTACTAATTCAATTGTACCCGCGTGAACTGATAATCAGTTTTGTGCTGTCCATATATTATTTGTACAGTTTTAAAAGAGACACATAAATACATTACACGTAACATTGTATTACATTACATTGTGTTACGTGTAATGTATGTAATGTGTATCTTTTAAAATAGTGTAGATTATTGTCTATGAAAATGCAGCCTTTGCATGGTGTCATCTGTAATAATTAAACATTAATTAAACATCCGTAGTACATAGCTTGATAGTAATAAGTGAAAAACAATGTACTACGGATCCCTGACTCATAGTAAAGTCATAAGGTTCAAATTTAGCACGTAATGAGAAAGAATTACAACAAAACTAAAATGAGATAGCAACTTGATTTCAACTATTAATGAATACCAATAATATTTTGTTACGTATATATCAACGTGAGTGGTATATTTCAAGCTGGGGCACAATCAAGAGCGATGTTAAGATAAGGTCGCCAAGCGTTACTGATAATATTAACTAACAAAGAGACCTGTTTGAGCACAATACGGTAAACTAGAAGAACTAATAGAACTACAAGATGAAAAACGTCATGACAACAATAAACATTGCTTAAATACGATTTACTCACGTAGATTATGTCTCATTTGGCCCAAGTACTCGTAATTTAGGACTATTTCGAAGTCCTTTTAAGTAGTCAGCAGGTCCTTTAGTCTGTCTGGTCCTTTCGTCCTCAGACACTTGTCGCAAAATTTGTTAAGGGTGAAAGGATCTGATTTCGGAATATCAAAAAAAGGCGCTTATTAGTTTTTATCTTTTCTTGTCATATAATAATCGATACAAAAGGTTATAGAAGCTAGAAATGCAATAGAAGACAGAGATCGATAGGACATTAAATATCGATAAGTATCTTAATTTGAAACGTTATCTCTTGTGCGGCTAGATCGGATTAAGTCGAATTAAAGACGTCCACTCAGAACAAGTCTTAGTCCCATCTAGTTAAGCCTCAATAAAAATAAAATCTCGAATAAAAATCTGGTTCACAAGTCTTATTATATTTCAGCCATAAATATCTCTACTACCTCTCCTATCTTGTAACCCGATCACACTAATTCCATAAAAGGTACATTCAAAGATTTACGTTCCAGGCAATCTACAATAAACTGCGAATATCTGGTCAAAACAAACGCTCAGCGCAATGGAACGGTTGAATGCGACTGTCCACTTAATTAGAGTCGTAATTCACGAAAGGGTGGATAAACGATTTGCATAACGAGGCCGGATGTCCCTTTAAATCCTGGCTAGAGTTGGCACAGATTATGTAGGACAGTGTTTATTACACAGGGTATGTAATCCTTCTCTTAGAATGGTTGTTAAATCGAAGTTTAAGGTTTTGGTTATTGCTGTAGAAAAAGAATAAGAAACAAACTTTTAAACCTGTCAAAAAAATCACGCTCTAAAAGTATGAAATGTAAGCTAAATTACGATTGTTTGATTTTATAGGATGTCTTTAGATACAAAACATGAAGCTTGTGATGCAAGTTTGATCGTTTCCAGGTAATTTTACAAAATGTTTTACGCGTTTTAAGTTACAATATTCTGTACCACACAAAGACGTTTCCCTTCAAAACAGGAATGCATGAAACCATACTCCAATTAAAACATTCGAGATTAATGAACCACCGTCCTTAATGATAGGGATAAACTTACGTTGGACTTATGGAAAATACTTGCTGATCAAGCCCTCATTAAAACTTATGCGGGGAGTAAATGATATTCAAATAGAGAATAATGCAGGTGGGAAGAAAATGAGGGTAAACTTCCAACGTCATTTAAATATTTGGATCTTTAAAATTCTTTGCTCTTTTTACTTAGTCTTTAATTGAATAATGGTTTTACTTATCTGTTAATGTAATAACGGAATAGGTACTTGTTTCTTTTGATGCTCGTGTCAGTAAAGCTTTCGTACATAAAATATCATCGTCTTCAGAAGAAATTGTATGTGTCTAATTTGTTATTCAATCGTTAATTCTGGATTTTGAATATATTTTCAAAAAAAATTACGCACGCTCAAAATATATATATTTTTTTAATGGCTATCAGACTGTCTGTATAAGCCTAGTATCACGCGAATAGTTCTGGATACTTAATAAAAACTTTGAATATTTTGCATCTTATATGACAGGAATGGTTGTAGGATACAGTTTATCCCGAGAAACGACTCCATTCCCGCGGGATAACAGGTAACAAATTCTGAAGCCAACCGAGGGCGGACCACGGGTAAATAATAAAAGGAAATAAATCACAGTCAGTCATCTATATCAATATTAATTAGAATTAGAACCCAACCCATGCAAATAGCCGGCCGAGCGTAAATTATTCCTCTAATTGAGTGGACGGCCGATTTGGCCACTTCATTGCACTAACAGTTTGTTTATTATGTAAATGTTTTGAATCTAAATATCCACTACGGTTTGACTGCTATGGACGTTAATTAACTTGTATCTCCTTTTAGCAGACTAAAGAGGATATTAAACAGTATTTTAGAATTACTGGCTTAAACAATGATTAGAAAATAGTTACTTAACTAAGACGTAGTAGGTACTTAGTTATTTGAAAATCTGTATAATAAGACTGATCATGTATTACCGGTAAGTGGTTCTAGTATAATGTTAGACAACTTTTATGATGGTGTTTCAATAGTTCTTATAGATCTGCTGGTCTATTGGAGAAATTCGACAATGATAAAACCTAACTTGGACCCGCTAGCTAGGTTATACCTCTGAAGTACATCGCAAATGTATCAAAATAAGTCCAGCGATTTAACGTCTGTTGCTTAATCTATGAATTTTTGTTTCTTTTTGCAGATTGTATATATTTTATATTTGTATGTTTTTTTTAAGTGAACTGTTCTATAAAAGCAAAGATAAGTTCGATATATATCATTAAAGAAACATTTTAAAAATCATGAAGTTTAAATTTTAAACACGGCTTGACGTAAGTATTCACTGAATTTGCCGAAAAGCCGTGCCAATTTGAACCTTATTACCTACTACTGCCTCTTCAACGTACTTTAACAATGCATTGTTGTCTTTGTCTATTATTGGTAAATCGGCGAGAGAGAAATAAAAAGCAAACATTTGCGCGACAATTGCGACGACAAACTCATTCAACGAACATGAGAACGCTTTTACGCATTATGGTGAAGCATGGCCGCCATTGTGGAAAAACTTTTTTTTCATAAATCTTGAAGAATGTTAGAATCTTAATTTGAACATCGAGGGTGACAAAAAAAAAATTTGATCAAAAGATTGATTCGTTTTTAAATAAATTCCTTTTACCCTTTTTTTAGTTACCTAAAATACTGACGACGTAGTTTTTAGCACCTAATTAATCTTACAACAAATTTCGGAAAATTGGAAATCCATCTAAATCTTTCTGACAATGACTGAAAAATGAACCTAAAGTAGTTTCCATAAGGACTGAGACAGAAATTCAAGTCTTAAGCAGTCTAAAATATTCGCAGAAACCTTAATCATGAGGGCATTCCATTGCGTAAATTACTCCAATACTTTATACTTCCAAGAGCGTATTCAAGCAATATTTCACTGTTTTTTTAAGTCGTATTTGATTTTGTTCGATCGTCGTCTTCTAATAAGTTATACAATAGGTAATTAATGCGGCCAAGTTCGACTCGAGAAGACAAATACCCCAAGTTGGGAACAAAGTCCTTTAATCCAGCAATTTCTCCAGTCAACAACTGTAAGAACAATTTGATTTATAAATTATTCTACTGGATTTGTTCGTAAGTTTCAAGTCGATCTTTGGGGCATTGTTTGTACAAGTGTGCCATGGATTTATTTTGTTGCTTCACTGAAAGGCCTTATGGAGCAGTCGGTGGTAAATCAGGTTCACCAAAAGCACCTCTCGAAAGAAGAGAAATGGGTGATGTTTTACCAGCGTTTGTATGTATGTATGCCCATTTTTTGACACGCTTTAAAGCCGTAACGACTTGACCGGGTTTCCCACTGTGAGAATGACATAAGCTACATATTTTTTTAATATGGTGCCTCTAGTAATATAATTAATTTTAGCAGTAGCATTTTTTGTTTTTATGTTGATAAACGTAACATATCAAACGTTACGTTTTAGAGGCTTAGGATACCCGAGGAGGGAATGATCTAGACATCCTCAGTAACGAGAAGGCATCATTGTCCTGTTAGACTATTATTAATTTAAAAACAGAAACAAATCTATGAGTAGGAGGAGAACAGAAACTAGTGACTGGTCATTTGAAGTTTTTTCATTAAGAAGGTAGAACTGATAGGTAGACAGGCGTTCTTAATTAGAAATGCAACGGCTCTCCACCGGTCGCATGAAGACATCAGGCTACAAAACCGTTGATTTATGACCGTGTTTATCGCTCCCTACTCCAATGATTGCCTCACTTTGACTGATTGGCCCTCCGAGTCTCATCAATCAGGTTCGTTAATGTTTCAGTACAGTAATTTGGGATAGAGACAAAAATACTGTCCTTGTTTGGTTGCCTTTTCGCTCTGCTCCCTGGATTTTATTTGTTCTAGATTCGCCCAGTGTTCGAAATTTGGACGTAATTTTAGTTCTCAAGTTTATATGAAGAAATGAATACGGTGTTAAGAGATGAGATGAAGTAGGAGTTATAGAAAAGCAAACGAACAGGCCATTTCAGGTGAATTCGACAAATAATTACGGTACAAAAAACCCTTGTGCCGGTGTTGACATGGATAACACAGAAAGAAAAGAACACATACAGATAGACAGGAAATAAAGATTAAAACTCATCATTAAAATTTCTACTTCACTGGTAATCAAACCTAGGGCAATTTAAACGTCAGTCCCAGTATATACCGTTACGATATGCAAGTCGCCATAATTTATTTTTAAAATTACAATAATATTCACCTTAACACACCTTATGTTTCCAACCTGTAAAAGGTCCGACCTAACCTTGTATTGCATTGTACATCTTAGGAGAAACAGAAGGTCCGTGTAAAATTATATCATTTAAGCGCCGTTATCGTCATAAATATGCCATATAGTGACAGGGGTGCAAATTATGCTACCCTTATCAAGATGTCCGTACTTCCTGCGAGAGCCTTCACCCATAACAGAAATAATGGCTGGACATTATGCGGAATTATGCTAAGAAAGCGACATCTGTGTTCTATTGTATTTGAAGGGAACTATTCGCATGAGTACGTATGTAAGGGGAGTTGACTAATTTAATTTCAATTTCAATGTTTCGTATTAATTTATTTGCGACCCATAGGATTATGATATCGTTGATCATGATGCAGATATATAAGGGTTAGTTAGTTTCTCTAATAATTGAAGAGTAACTGATGTGCCCAAAGGATTTCAATAGTACTTAACGCCTTATACACCACAATATTACCGATGATGACGAAAGGTTGAATGTGGTTTAATTTGGTTTTTTTTTTAACAAAGACCTACTACTGAGTATGGGTCTTATTTATTGAGCAAAGGTCCTTAAAAATGTGTGGGTCAAAAGTATACTCAAATACACTGCTCCGGAGGGCATAGGTTGATCCAAGAATCAGAAATTTCTATACGGCCTGCAGGACTTCTACATGACTTAACAAATGTCATTGAGTGAAACGATGCAAGCCGCAGGGCTTACAACACTATTTAACACAACATTACTTAAGAAAATGGCAAAGCAAATTACAACACAATGACATGCGGACCTTATATCGTAATACTAAAAAATAATGCAGATTGTAACAAATCAGAAGCTCCAAATTAATTTCTTTTAGGCGATTTGAAACCGTTCGATTATAAATTCGTTGGACGTACGATTCTAATCAGTTGGCCCGGTATCGAATCTGCCCGAATCAATATGTGCGGCCGATGAGATGTTTGCAGAAGGGCTGCCTCTACACAACTTAGAGACAGTAGAAATC
This sequence comes from Lerema accius, assembly GCA_001278395.1. Classification (NCBI taxonomy): domain Eukaryota; kingdom Metazoa; phylum Arthropoda; class Insecta; order Lepidoptera; family Hesperiidae; genus Lerema; species Lerema accius. Next base: position 693,541 of record LGAG01000039.1, on the reverse strand, counting down.
GTTAAGGTTAGAACAGCTATAGACAAATTCTCTTTTCTCCCTTGCGTCGTATTTCTCATTGGGGTCATCATTCGTCTCGCCCTTTGCTACGGTCTTTGGCAGTATGTAGGACTCCATACAAATGGACTACGAGAATTTGTGCGAAAATGGTCTTCCTACCTGGTTGGACCTATCTATCCTTATATTCTACGGTTGCCATCGATGTATCTCCTAGGTACATACTGAAGTAAATATTAAAGGATATTTCTATATCATGGAGGTTTATTGTTTTATAAGCGTTATCCTAGCACAAAAAAATATTACAGAGACAAAGTTTTCACTTCTATATTAAATTTAGAAACAGCTTCAAATATCGAATATGTCTAACGAATAATAACAATAGATACCTACCTATCTTGGAGCGAGATTTGGATTCCGTGTCGGTTGAAAAGTCCCTAATTCAAGGATTAAAAATACTCGCGTATGTGGATTTAAAAACATTTCAAAGCCCTCTTATTCCGAGGCATTGATGAAAAGCCCCATACGGGTACAAAGCCGCGAATGCTTTGAAATTTAAGCTTCGTCTATTGTGACGTTAGGATGCATGACAACCCTATTTTGGGCAAAGCGGAACGGATCAGTAATAACCGGATTGTTCCGGATTTGCGTTTCAAATCGCAAAATGACGTATCGATGTGAATAGTGTTGGTATTATCATTCATCACTAAAATTTCCTTACTTCTCGATATGTTGGGTTGTAAACGAAAGAGTATATAAACTGTAGGTACCTATTGTGACTTGTAACAGGTAGTATTGTTACTTAATTTTTGTTATGTTTCGTTATTCGAAAAATCACAGATGGATTCTAAACAAAAATGTATTTGCTATTTGCTTATTACTTTCATAAAATAAGTTTCTTCTAGTCACATTTAATACACTTACAACAACCCTTTTGACATACCATTGGAAATCATTTGCGTTTAAATTACATCATAGGTATTTCCTAAACTCAGAATTGATGCAAGAGATTTTACTTAGTAATAGTAAGAAAGGATAAAAGATATAAAAAAGCGTAGCGTCATGTATAAATATCCATTATACGTAATTTAATCAGTTCCCTCATAGATCCGAGAGAGGTCACAGGTGCCGAAACTCTCGTGTCATTGAATATACAACGTATACCGTACCGTATAGGTACATAGGCACTGTTTGGCAAATGAATTAGGTCAAGACCTTACTGAGTTTTCTGAAAAAATACCTAATATTACGTAAAGGCTCAATTTCGGACCCGTTTTCGAAATAATACAACCATATATTATGGGTTTCAGATTTCGTATACTTAAAGTTTATGCGGGGAAGTGCATACGCAAAATATGCGTAATATTAGTGACATGAATGCATATGAAGGAGATAACCTTTGTTTTATTTATCAGCAAAAATATATTTAACTACCAATTTTAATAACAAAACCGGTTCGCATTCTCTTTTCCATAATGACCAGGTTCAAGCGATTCTATAGATGACAAAACAGAAGCGCTTCCCCATGCTTTCAGTCCGCTGTCTGTTTGAAAGAAAAATAATCGAAAATAATACTTGCATCAATTTAGTAAACACTGAAGGTATAGGTAATAGCTTTTAGTATTGGTATTAACTAATCTTATAAAACTATGTAATACAGCTATCTTCTCTTTTACACCTGAAACGACCAATAGGTAACTTTACAAAGAATAAAGATAACAGAAAAAATGTTGAAATCCACCGGGATAGAGAGGTGCTAAATGTTTTATCCCCGATGTGCTTTTAGAGATAGCCTGTAAAAATGAAGGAAAAAACTGCCATTCTTTTTCGATTTTAATGGCTTAACACTCCTACCGAAACTGTATGCAGGTAAAATTTCAAAATCAGAATATATTCGAACGTGGAGTAAAAGTTACGTAACGGAAATATTAAAAAGCTAAAAGCTGAATTGGGAGTAGCCAAACGTTGTTGATTGAATGGAAATGTAAAGGCATCCCTACATGAGGGTCTTTTTATGTAAGAGTTCATTAAAATATTACCTTAACAACAGGATGGGGTGTAACCTAATATACCAAAGCACATAAAGGTAAAAATAAAAATAAAACTTTTAAAGTAAAAATAGGTAACCTAATTACAACTACATACATACTTGAATGGGTGTTAAGTTAGTAACATACGATGCTGTTAATACAAATATAAGCATCCTAAAGACTTGTCCATAAAATAAATTGAAATATATTTGTAAATGTTAGAAGAACATTTTCTAATATCATTATAATGATAAATATTACTGAAAATAGTATCCATGTCTTTTGATATTACATTGTTTTAGCTATTTCAGTTTGTGTACTGATTCGAAAGAAACGCAAAACTTCTATCGTTTCCAAATATTTAAATGGAAACTACTTAAAAAGTTGCCGAGCTCGGCTCGAGGAGGCGACTGGAACAAACATTTCCTTATTACCCAAGCATTCGTGTCCAACGAAATCGAATTCCTTGGCACAGAAACTTAATCTAGTTACAGAGCCAACTTAGTTTGTTTTCCAATAAATTTCCTACTTACGACCAGTTCAAAGTTTTTCGAGGCGTCATCTACTGTGTCCGCTAGCGTTTCGTATGCTTCAACCAATTCAAAAATCTTTTCAACTTTTCCCTTTTTCTTCATATTTACGTCGAGTATCACTGAATTTAACATAACATCCATATTTTTATTTAGTTTTTTAGTCTGTCTATGACTTTAAAACTTATTCTGAAATTGTTGTTCAAGACAGATGTAGCTCAAGTTACTGCGCTAGAAAGATTAAAATGGAGGATGTTATAAAATCATGCTAAGTATAAGTGCTAAGATTAATTCAAATTCTTTCAACGATTGATGATTTAGTTATTGGAGCCATACAAACGTTCACATCATCTCAGGTTACTGTACAGTACAATCGGGATAAAATCTAGTGTACTTTCATCCTCTTAAATATCTTTATTAACATACACATTTGTAATTTGTAGGCGAGTAGGATAACACTACTAGATTTGTTTCATTACATTGAATTGAATCTCTAATATCTTTAATAAAGTTCAAGCAAAATGCATTATCAGAGAAAAGCTCTAGTAAATATAAGCTTTTAATCGTGTGGTCGTTCATAACATTAAGCTTTCGATGGCTTATGCTTTTAAATAATGTATTCCAGTTCTCCCGTGCTACTGGATAAGCTTAGCGTTCAATGCAAAGCTGTTTTGAGAAAAATCTTGAATCATTTAGCTTGTAAACAGTATTTTTTTCAGAACTTCTTTTTTGAAAATGATAAGGATGCATTAAAAAATTGGCATGTCGAGAAATTATTGTTTTTTACAAACTTAATTTATGATTGTAGTTTAATTAGGTTTAGCAATAATTACTGGTATTTTGATATCTTGTTCGTTTAATGTATAAGGAATTGGTTAAAGTTATAGACCAGGGAATCGCAACATTTCCAAACTTACCAACTCAAAGAAAATACTTCCTCGTAAAATCTCTAAGTAAATGTATGGATTTTTTTGCAGGAAACCAAAAATAGGCTATTATTGTTTTACCTTAATCCTGTAGTCTAAGCCATCCCGAAACTCACGTAATAACCTAAGTTTATATGTCTTTAATACACAAGTGAATATTTAACAAGGCTTCCTGACCTACTATTAAGTAAGCGCCTACACTTTAAATAATGAAGTAGAAGCGAAGCGTGATCTAGGCCACTTTAGCTTACAGCGCAAGTAGGCTAAATTATGTGTAAGCAAAATTTTGCACAAATTGGTCAATGTGTTTAGTCTTTTAAAAAATGTTATAAAGCTAACGTAATAAGTCATCAACATCATCATCATCGTAACCCATAATTGTTCCACTGCTGAGCTCCGGTCTTCTCTCACAGTGTGAGTACAGGCTGTAGACAATTCTCATGACACCTCACATGTTGAAATTTGTCAAGCCGTTTAGGTGTTAACATACATACGTACATACAAACATACGTACGTACGTACTTACTCTAAATAAAAGGTTATGCTTCTAGTGCAGTCTGATAAAAACCAAAGATGCAACCGTTGAAACTGTTAAAAAAACGGTTTTCAGAATAGAATTCTATAAAGTTAAATACCATTTCCTTTATTTCTAGAATTAAGAGCTTAAAAATGCGCTCAGAATTTACAGGGCAAGGTTGCACTCATTGTTCTGAATACAAAAATATTTTGCTTTAAAATTCAAAGTGTTTTAATGAAAGAATGTGCTCAGTAACTTCATTAAGCTTTACGTAAGAGGCCGTTCAAGTTGTAAGCTAAGCACCAAGGGGGGGAAGGGGGAATTTGCTTAACTTATTTTGAAAAAAGTAGGTAATATTACTTTGTTGTTTTATACTCAACTACGGGTAAAGTGATTTTGATATTAGAATCAATCACGAAATAACGCTAATAAATAACGCTATTAACTCACAGCCCCATACTAGGATTCTCTGTGTCGTGGGTGCCATGGATAACACACAAACATACACCCAAACCGAAGAGAAAAATTTAAATAAATCATTTACATTCTGCCCCACTGAGAATCGAACTGAACGGAACTCGCGATCCCGCGTGATAACCATGGCGCCATAAGGTAGTCAAGAAGTAAGAATAATAAATAAAAGAACATATTGCCATACAAAAATACCAGTATATTATTGCCAACACATATCGGAAATACAATCTTGACAAAGCCTTGTGGTGTTGATCCACGATAGCTGCTACTTAAGGGCTCTAAGCTTCTAAGACAGTACTTCAATAGAGATAAGTTTATAAAGTTTTCCTGGTAAAAGAATGCTCGGTCATTGTCTAACTTTAGCGACTACATTCAATTAGTTTAATAATGAACTAGTTGGCTCCGAGCCAGCTTTGGCAGATAAGCTCCTCTGTATTGGGTAGATAAACAATTATAATAGACTAGAAGACCGGGCAAATTCTGTTTTGCAATATATTTTATTACTTACAATTTGATTCTTTAGTTTTTTACGGGTACTCCTGAATTTTTGATTACCTTTAGTAAATTCTCATTCAGCGAAAAAATTTTGAAGTCAAAGCTTTGTTGGCATTATTGTGATTTGAAACTCAGTGAAACGAAAAAAGCGACAATTTTCATCAAGGATGGATAGAATGAAACTTGTTTAAAGCGAATTCAAAAATACATTTTTTATTCACGATTTACTTATACAGTTCATATCGAACAGTAGTTTTTTAGGCCGGCGTTTCAATATTTGTAATAATTTAGAAAGAAAGAAAGAAAAGAATAATTATTTCAGCAGTAATATCATCTTAACAGGATAACCTTAAGAGGCAGGCACAGAACAGAACAGGCACCTTAGGTGGTCTCTTGAACTACCAATATCCTCATCAGCACTATCTTTCTGGTCCAATTCTCCTTAAAATAAACCTGATATTTGACAAAATAAGACTATTGCTTTCAAAACTTTCTTCTTCTAGACCAATCATAAATGTCATGAGTAGTAAAAAATACATATTCAAACCATTATCCAATATATTTTGATCATTAGCAGTTATAATCTAGCTGGAGTATGTATATTATGGAAGTAATTTAGCACGCTATTCTCAGATAATCGGAAACATATCAAAGGGAACCTCGTTACCGCAAATCGATGTAATGAGACATTTGTGAAGCGAATACGTGTAATCAAGTCCATTAAACATATAATGTATACTGACGTTATCTACAATATACTAACATACATACATATATGAGCTGAGTAATTACTCACCAGTTTAGTCAAGTAATTATCTAAGTGATTCCATTAATATTATACAAAAAATAGATATATGACCGTTTTTTCTTTAGCGCAAACGAGATGACAAATATAATTATTACGATAGTTCGTAAAGACGATAAAAACGCATCCAATGTACAGACCTAGTACGAAACAATTATTTTGGTTGGTTTCGGTAACATTATTATAAAATATCAATGCGTATAGATCAATACTGCAAAATGTGTTGAGACAAAATGAGTTAGGTATAGGTACTATTTCAGTCTTGTTCACACAAAAAGTGATGTTTCTTCTTCTTTAATCGACTGTGTGTCGTTTACCGTTCTTCCTCAATTGCTAGATTGAGAACACGTTTCATTAAAATGTTCCGCAAACATCATGTACTTTGACATCTCTGTTAGTCGACTATGCAAGAGTACATTGTAATGTTAAGCCAGAGTAATAGCTAAATAATAATACGCAGTGAAGTTAGCTGAATGATCCTTGTAACACAGAAGCTATTAAGGACATGGCAAGCGCTCGTCAATAACTCGTAAGCTTCAATTGTAATGTCGCTTTGTCATTTCCTATACAATTAGATACGCTTGTCGGTTTGTGTCTATCTTAAGTGATTAGCGAAGTTAAGCAACTGCGGGTGAGGTCGGAAAGTGGATGGGTGACCACTAGTGGCAAAATTTTTATAATTGTTTCCGTACTTTGGGGGGCACGTTAAGCCATTGGTCCCAAATGCTATCGTTAGATCAATGTTCCGCAAACTTTTTGTGTTCAAGGTACATCTATGATAACGAAAATTTTTGAAACATCTCAAATTGAAAACCAGATTTTAAGTAACACAAATCAACATTTATTATAATATTTATAACCAATCAACCAGCTTAGTTATCAACAACTCTTAACTGTCCTGCTATTGAGCTTAGAAATTCCATGACGCTAATTTGTTAACCCTCAAAAACGTATTTTGAGCAAATAGCAGATTCCTGTTTAAAATGTATTTTCACTGCAACTTTGCAATTCTTTAATTGCCAATTACAATACAAGATGAAACAAACCAAATAAGTAGAGGTATAAGGCCTACTTTTATGTGAATTTTGTTTCAAATCTGTAATTCCCACGGAGAAGGTACAAATGTTATCCATTTCTGAACACTTCTGGAGAATCGTACCGATTAATTACGTTACAGATTTTAATTAATGAGGAAACAGCTACGCTAACGGTACATTACGCGGAGGGATGGTACAAGTTATAGAAATTATATTATTAAGTAGGTACCTAATAATTAATGAACAATTAGTCGTAATAGAATAAAATAAAATGTCTAAGTTTCTTTTTGAAAGTAATACTTATCAATGAAGGTATTTAATGTCTGCTTGCTACGAACACGTCAGAACAGATTTTTCAATAAACTATATAGATACCTGTAAGTTATGGTCATTGCTGATAAATTGTAAAATTGCAAAATGTAGGCAATTGGAGAGTATGCTTATAAAAATAGGAATTCTAATAAACATGTTCTTTCATATGGGTAGAGGTACTTACTCATATGAAAGAACATGCTAAAGGTCATGCAGCTCAAAATAAATAATGCTTACTATTAGCAATGGTTTGTCACACATGCTACTACTGAGTACTATATTAAGTAGCAAATGGTCAATAGTAGCATGCTTTCGTACTAACAACGATATCAGTGATTTAAATACCTAGGTCTAATTTCGATCACAAAGCGAGTTTTCTACATCATTTCTAATCTGTCAACGCTTGTGACTTGTACCAAACGTTAAAAAAGCACTTTAGCACACATGTTCTCTTGTAACTGCTCAATAATCCTTTCAAATCGGGATGATTATAAATAAATTGTAACATTTATTAAATGGCGGGATTTAAATAAATTCCCGTGTTACATTAGCTTATCCGATATGTTCTAATTAGAGAAATTTTATTCGTACGGTTTACACATTTAATTTTATGTTTGATCACTAATTGCTTTAATTAGTGGAGTTTAATTAATGTTAGCATTAATAGGTTATTAATTACTAGGGTTTTGTTACTTAATGTAATTAATTTATTTGTTCTTAATAATTTGAAGTATGAAGAAGGTAAAAATTATTTTTATTAGACGTCTTAAAAGCTGTTTGAAATGAGTTTAATTTGTAGTTACTCCTATCTTTGGATATTTTAGATTTACAATTCGAGTCGATAGGTGGCGTTATTGTTGATAGATGAAAAGGGATATTGGCAAGGCGTCATAGTTATTTGTTACTTCATTTATTATTAAAAATATACACGCATCAATACAAGATTCATGATTGTAGCTTAGATGTTTCAGATGTTTTTAGAATACTTTTTATTCCGGAAATCTACTTTTTTCCCTTGGGATAACAGATGTAAGGTCTACCAAAGCGAAGCAAGTTCAAGCTACTAGTATTATAATAAAGGTTGTGGGAGAGTTCAAGTATTACATAATGCAATTTTTGAAGATTTTTGGTACCCTCTCATAAATCCCTAATTTTCTCTAAAAATGTTGCCATTTTACCGAATTGTACTTCTTAGTTTTTTTTTGTAGTAACAAAACAATGGTACGTAACGCGTTGTTCAACCTCCTCCCACCTATGTAACGAATCGTATCATTTTACAAGACCCCCCTCCCCAAAATTGCGTTACCTAATACTTGAACAGCTCCTGTACACAAATTATTTTTTATCAATTTTGCTTGCACGGTTGGTAATAAATCCACTTTCCCTTTTACCCCACTTGACCTGTCTCGCTAATAAGCTTGGCTCAATTAGCTGGCACTATTGAACCGCCATGAGAGCGGCTTCACCTTTCTTTGAAGTTACAGTTGAAAATAATGAACCTTACCTTACCTTTGTAATTCATGAGTAGGTACAAGGACACGAAATTTTTTCAAAGATTTTCAATAAATTTTTCAAAAATCTTAAAAATGCTGGGAATTAGTGCGAGAGGTATTTTTGTTGTAAACCTTGTTTATTGTTGTTACAGACATTAATCAGGATATCAGACAGACATACAGACAGAAGTTTATAGAATTTAAACCATGAATAAGTTCGATTAACTTTAAAAACATTTTTTTTTTGGAAAGGAATTGTTCAACAAAACATCAGGCCACTCTAGTCAGTGTTAGTGGACGCAGGATTTCCACTCACAAAAACCTGTGAATATGCAAAAGTTCTAATCGGATTGCACGTACTTTACTCTACTTTTTATAACAAACTAGAATTTTTCCTCGTTTCACTTCTAAAAACATGTTGACCCTTACCTGAAATACTACGCTATTGATAGAAAATTTATTTTGTCTAGACGGCTAGGATAGCTAGCCTCTTTGATAGGTTTATTTAGGAGTAGAAACATAAAATCTTTGTGTACAATGTCCACAAATAATTAAATTGTGTCTAACTTAATTTGACCAGAATGCCCTTTTTAGATTAATAGACCTAAGTAATAAAAAGTAATACAGACTTTCAAATCCAATTACTTAGATTATATCACACTAAAAGAAGTAGCTATATTATGTTATCAACACGGTCGGCGTGAAGATACGAAAACAATCCAATTGCCACGATCTTTGTTTAGAGTGCGAGTGAGATAGAAAATAATTATCGTAAAGATGATAAGGACGCAGTATCGCGCGGAACACTTTTAGGGTTTCATACCTAAAAGGTAAAAACGGGACCTTATTACTAAGCCTCCGCTGTCTGTCTGTCTGTCTGTCACCAGGCTATATCTCATAAGCCTCGATAGCTAGAAAGCTGAAATTTTCACAAATAAAATATTAGGGGGGTTCCCATACAATAAGCGCATTTTTTCAATTTTATTTGCTCAATATTAATAACATACAACCAACGTGATTTTCTTTTATATAAATGATGGTACGGAACCCTTCATGGGCGAGTCCGACTCGCACTTGGCTGCTTTTTCTTTAATTTACTAAGGAAAACATATCTATAGTAGGTAATATAATCGCTGTAACTCAAATAGGCTTTACAGAATAAAAGACCAACGTAAAACAGACGATTCTGCTAAATCCTATTTTCGAGAGTGTTCCTCGTTCACACGAGCTGCCTCTACATCAAACGACGCAAATCTTCCCAATTAGAGCAGCTTAGTACTAATCCCCGCGAAACAAGCCAGCTATAACTAGGAGTACAACCTGCGAATGTAACAGATGTTGCGAACTAAATACAGATTATAGTACAAACGTCGCTTTCAAGCGTGTGTCGACTTAACGTTACGTTTTTGTAGCTTACTCATGTGTGATTTTAAGACAATTTGACCGTAGAATGTGAGGAATACGCTCTAACTGTTGAACGGATTAAGCTGAAACTTGGCACACATATAATTTGCATCCAGTTATAGGACAGGATAGATTTTATCCCGATTATAGGTTTCCTTGGGATAAATCCAATATCTAACTACTCTTCCCCGAGCAAAGCCGCGGGCGTCGTCTAGTAATGTATAAACTTTATATTCTGCCTCTTTATATTTAAAAAGTGGTCCAAAATTGATCACATCACGTTTTGATATTGTTAGTATCGTAAAATTAAGAAACACAAAATGTAAATAAGTTATGGTCACCTAAGCTCATATAGTACTTTAATCTAATACGAATATTGCAAAACGAATTAAATCAACAAATACTGTTCTAAACATTAACTTACTGCTAATTTTGATATTTGGTAAAAAGCACAGTTGTTTAACTGACTTGCAGTCCTTTGTATTTTATGAATGATATAGGTGGCGCCACTAGTTTAGAGACGAAGGGATGAGATTTAGAGGTTAGAGAGTATTGTGTCTTTGGCGAGGTTGTGGTGCTGTACATTTGTTACCATGTGTCTGAATTGTGAATAAATAAGTGTGTGCGTATATTGACTATTATTTATAACACTAACACTATATACAGTACACATATAAATAATATTATAACTTACATGTAAGTATATGTTATTGTAGTTATAATAATATATACATTCAGATGCGGTATATATTCAGATTTGGAACGAATCCATTTTAAATAGACCCCTTACCGATTACATTACAAGCTTGTATATATCGTAAATATAGTATCAGATGGAAGCTCGCATTAACTAATGAGAATGTTGAGGGCTCTCTGCGCTCTTGGCGCTCAGTTCCACGTAGATGTGAAGTACCTACCTATATATACTCGTACCTAAGTCTTTACTAACCTAAACCTTAGGTATACGATACCTACTTAAAACTTCATTTGTACTTCAAAAGGTATAAATAAATATTTTGACGTTATTACTTACATTATGTTGGAATAACAGGACACAAAGACCAAAAAATATATAGACGCAGTCTTCGGAATAAAAAAGCATGGTAGGAAAAAACATAACGATACTAACAAATTATAACGTTTCCAGGCTTCGTCAAACATTTTTATCAAATTAGGTTGGCGATTAACCAGGTACTATTACTGTTCCAATATTGTGTGGAATGTTCTAGGCCTCTTCAAGGATGAGAGCCTGTGATCTATAGTAGGCAATGAAGGGTTAGAGATCAATGAACTATCCGCGCAGTAGTTTACTTTTCACCAACTAATTTTGGACCTTTTAACCCTGTCAGAGGTCAAGAGCCGTCGTCGGTTGCTAAAGTTCCTCGGCGCGCGCTCGAGTGTGCCATTAACTTACGAGTGTTCGTAGTTACTTTGAATACAGACGATGTTACCAGCTAATTATAATGTTGGCATCTTCAGAATAAAATTCTACGTAGAATTTACTTGATTTACTTGCTATCACTGTCCAATTAAGGTTACTAAATCGTTTCTTTTTTTGAAACAAAATACAGGAAAAATACGTATTCATTTTCGGTGTTTTATTTTTATTATTTTAGTCATAGTAGTTGAAATAAATTTAACATTTTGCTACATAGTACTGGTAGCACAAACTTGGTTTGTAGCCACATGTCAACATTCAGTTGAATTAATTATGCGTATAATCGCAGTGAGAATGAGTTGTGCATGTAATAATTTCGAGAGTTAAAATATCAAAATAGTTGGACGGCACTGTCGACAATACTAAAATGTTTCTTAGAATAGTTTGAAAGACGTTCCGGATAAATATAAATAGCGATCAAAGATTCCTTACAGTTTTCCACTCTAGCGTTAAGAGCCAATCTTTAGTGAACATTAGTAAACAAATTGAATTCATCGTGGAACGAAGCATGATAAGAATCTTTTAATAATATTACTGGAAAATAGTCTTGGTCACATCCACGAGTAGTTTCATTGAATCCAGAGCCATCTAAGGGCCATTACGGGTCCTTGGGCTACATAAATTTGTGGGCTCGTTTGAGAGTTATGAATATGAAATTATAACTTGTACAATATATCAGCCTGGATCGGTTACTTTCTTAGTACTTTATTTTAACTCAAAATACAAATTCTAGCGCTCATTAAGATAGGTAAAAAAAACACATTTTATATATTTAATACGACTTACTCACGTAAAAAGTCGGAGTTTGCCTTGATGAAGGACTTCGGAATAGTCCGAAACTAGTCGACATCGACAAATATATTAACTCACGAATCGCTCAGATTTAAAACGTCCAGAGGCCCTATATACAAACATTTATAGGGTCATTGACTTGTGTTCAACGTGGAATTGACGCATGTTTTATAATCATTCCTCCTAAATGTTCCTCTTAAATGTATCTCAAGTGTGAAGAGAGTATGGATTTCTCGTAGCGTAGTGGAAGGTTAATTAGTGTGAGATATTATTTTCGTAGCTCCGAACCTAAAATCTCTAAGAATAGGTAGGTAATAAAATTAAGTGTCTAAACAGTTGGGCCATGAATGTTTAAACGTAGCAAACACCTGGGCGAGGTTCTATTGAACGTTTATTTATCCGTTTACAGCCGACAAGGATGTTTAGAGCTTTTTTACGAGCACCCGCTACCAACGCAACGCCCGGTATAGACGAAGTTGGGTACGAGCAAAGTTGCCATTCATCCTGGTTTCTTTCGTCTTAGTTTAGGGGTATCTCTAAAACTCGATCGCTTTTTATGCTTGCATGTAAATTTAAAAAATAGGCAATAAATGAATACGAAACGGAATTAAGTATTTCTACAAAAATTGCATTACTCCAAATCAAGTCTTAATAAAGCCACAAAATCATGAAATTCGGATTATGTAATTTATGAATGAAATTTGCACATTTTTTTTTACTTATGAAAAACCAAGACTCGGCAAATATGTATATGGAATTTGTAAAAATTTTGTTCAGATGCTGTATTTTAGTTGGTGGCAGCCCTAGATAACAAGGCATCAAGGATACAAGGAATTTTAAATAATCTAAAAAATCTAAAAATAAATCTTCAACTTTAAGTAGGTACCTACTTATTCCGTCATCACTAAAGTTATGTAAGAGATGTAAAATTTTAATATTACCTACCTAATCACTACATCGTCTTACAATTGGTTAAAGATAGTTTATACTTTATAATTTGTGTCTAGTTAAAAATAAAACTTCAACTCTAAGTAGGTAC
>LGAG01000039.1:660657-680021 GCA_001278395.1 Lerema accius | reverse complement strand
AATCATGAAATTCGGATTATTGTAATTTATGGATGAAATTTGCACATTTTTTTTTACTTATGAAAAACCAAGACTCGGCAAATATGTATATGGAATTTGTAAAAATTTTGTTCAGACACGGTAATTTAGTTGGTGGCAGCCCTAGATAACAAGGCATCAAGGATACAAGGAATTTTAAATAATCTAAAAATAAAACTTCAACTCTAAGTAGGTACCTACTTATTACGTCATCACTAAAGTTATATAAGAGATGTAAAATTTTAATATTACCCACCTAATCACTACATCGTCTTACAATTAAACATAATAATATAATTTATAATATAATTTTTAAATACCCCCCGCCCCATTTTTCGTAGTCGGGTTTTAATGATTACTAGTTATCTTAAACCATTACCTATTTTGAAAACCTGGAAACCTATCTCTTGTAACTTGAAACCAAGCCTCCGAGCCGGTATTATAATAGGTCTGAATCGGCAATATTAATTTTTAGTGCCGCAATAAATTGTTACCAATTCTTTATCACTCGCTACCTGAGAACGGCAATAAAAACAAATGTTTATAGCGACTCCTAAATTGGATAATATTACAACGTTTTATTAGGGATAGTAAAAGAAAATGAGCTTGTTAAGTAATTGCTACTCAATTTCACACCATTTTACTTGACTACGGAGAGTATACATATCACGGAAGAAAGAACTGTATACAGATACATTCCTTGCTCTGTGATAGGTACATACATATACCCTTTTGTCCCGCATGTTGTATATGGACATGGACATCTATTTTCACAGATTTTCTGAACTATAATGACGTATGACAAATGAGGTATCTTTGACAGCGCCTCATGCTTTGTGACGTCATATTAAAGTCAAAGCGAGTCAGTTATATTAAAAAATCTCATCGCTTGCTATATGTCCTATTGTTGGGAGTTATAATTGTTTCAGAATGAGAGAAGATTATAGCAGTGTTAGTTGTTAGAAGGTCGTAACTGAAAAGAAACCATCGAAATATAAACCTTATCTCCTGTACCTAAAATAACATATCAATAAAACCCTTCTAAAATGAGTGAGTTAGTATTCAAATTGAAGATGAATTGAAATGTATTGTTAACTAGACGATCGCGCAGACGTTCTACAACATATTTTGATTTCTTAATAGTTTCATTGATCTATTAGTTTTCGAGAGAAAAGAGAAAACTAAGGAATTGACTAAAATAAAAGACGTAAATTATGTGGTAGAATAATCTCTGCCCGGTCTTCTCTATATTAAAAAGATAAGGTCTCAATTGTGTTCCTTATTTAAACATCTAATACTTTCTTAGGGATTCAAAACTTTCGTATCATCTCTTTAGTCAAGGTTTATGTAAAGATCCTTGATATATGAATATGTAATGAGACCTTGGAACTTCTGGCTTGCTGAGTGAGTGAGTGAATAATCTTATTGAAGCTATCTTTTTAAATCAACTCCCGGGAAGAATTTGAATTATTAAAATTTGAATATTCTATTACAAGTACAAAATAAGGGTTAAACTTCGTTATTTGAATAAAAATAAACGTATTTTTAGATAAAGCCTGTCAAGTTCGAGTCAATTTTAGCTCGGTTTTTTCAGTCTGTTTACACGATATTTATACGACAAAGAAGCGACATTGATACGACAAAATAAAGCATTGAATTATCCTTGTAAGCCTGTAAGCGAAAATCTGGCAACATTATAAATGAAAACATTAGTATAATATGAAAAGAAAGCAAAACTCTTACCTTCCATTACATAATTACTTTAACTTCAAAGTATTACCCCTCCCCCCTTAATTTTGCTTACGTAATACTTAAAGAGATCCTGTCCAATGGTCAATTATTAGTCTTTAAAATTAAGATAAAATTCCAATACAAATCCGAATGAAGTCAAAAAATACGAGCGGTAGCAACTTGAATAATAAAACGCAAATAAAATTCCCGCGAATTCCCAGGTGCTTCAATATTTACCGACGGATGCTTTCGCTGGTGTTATACAACTTTTGAAGGTAGTTCTATCCGTGGCTACTATTTTCCTCGGCATATTTATAGCGATAAGCAATTTTTTCCTTCAATACAAAGGATAAACAGAAAAAGTTTTTATTAGAAATGGAAATGATAAAAAAGTTAATTTATCTCTTCCAGTAAATTGATAAAAGGAAACTTGTTCCATAGATTTGCAATATTGTTTCTAAAGGGAAAGGGATTTTTGTAATCAGTCGTATAGTTCATTAGAAAAGTTGGTCGTAATTGAAAGAAACACGATCACTAGTAGACAAAACATTATAAGGAATCCAAAATTTCAAATACATTTTGAATTTGAAGCAAAGCTCACATTATTATAGGTTTTATAAATAGAAGAAGCATTTGTTTTTTGACGGAAGCGTTTGTTGACGGATTTATCTATTGTTCAGCCTCATAGGTGGTAATATTATAAATGCGAAAGTAACTCTGTCTGTCTGTCTGTTACGCTTTGACGCCTAAACCACTAAACCGATTTTGATGAAATTTGGTATGAATATAGAACTGAACTTCGGAAAGGACATAGGATACTTTTTATTGCGAAAAAGTTGCGCGATATAACAGAATTCCATGCGGGCGAAGCCGCGGGCCGAAAACTAGTACCTAGTTTATAATTGCCTAACAAATTTCAATTGTTTCAATTTTGACTTTCATTCAGTGAGATATTAGTTACCAAGGCTTTGAATTTTAACCTGACAATAGATGATCTTAAACCCCATTCCTCGCAGACAGAGTAATGAAGTGACAGTAGTAATGTTTTAGGAATGTGAATACGGCGATGTCGAAAATCGAAGATGGTTAGAATATCTTGAGGTTAGCAAATACCTAGCAGAACTCTCAAACACGTTCCACCGCCGGAATGGTCGTCGGGTGAATAATAAATCGCAAATAAACCTCAGACCGAAGCTGGAGTCCTCAGGAGGTCTAATATTTACTTACGCGTCAACAGCGCCGCTCTCAGAGCGTCAAACGAGTAATCGAAGCAATTTTTTATTCAATATTCAAAAGGAAGTAAATTGCATTTGAGGGTTAATTTTTCTCATTGTGTTATTCAAAAATTATTCGAGTTTGGTTTTATTATAAATGAAATCGTAGACCCGTGTAGCGCAATCGTAACTACTTGTTTCGTCATTTCTTTATCAGGTTCAACTTTCTAAAAGAAAATTTTTACCCCATTCTCATGTAATCTTTGATAATTCCAAAGTAAAGACTAGTTGAAAATATACAGAACATATTCAAGTGTAGGAGAATTCTGTTGTTTGCAAAAGGCTGCACAATATCGTATTTCAAATTATGCATCGCAGGCGACACTTGTCGGTAAATACTGAGGCATCGGTAGAAAGTCAACGGGAATTTATATGCGATTTGTTATTCAACGCACGACCTATTTTTAGAAGGAGATATGAATTTTTGAATCCTATATGAAATCGTTGCGTTCTTTCCAACGATCGTGTTTGTATTGAAATTTAATGTTGCGAAATAAACCTTTACGCGAGTAGGTACAGAGAACACGATGATGATTTATAAATGTTACAAAATTGTAAAATAATTATGTGTAGTGTTCAATAAAAGTGGCAAATATTAAAATGAAATTAATTTCTCAAATGGCTCCTGATTTTTTTTTGCTTCTGTGATATTTTTTGTTTATTAGTTTATATTCATCGACAAAGCTTTTCCTAAGGTGAAGAGTTCATAACCATGCAGCTTCCTACAATCTTAAGTGATCGACGAAGTTAGGTAACTGCAGGCGTGGTCAAAAAGTGGATGAGTGACTACTAGTGGCCAAAATCCATGAGCGTTTTCGTACTTCAGTGAGCTCGGTAAGCGTTCGGCTAGGTTGTTTGTAGCATGACAATAGATAATATATTATGATGATAATAGATAGCTTTTGATCGAAATACTTCTATCCCTTGTCCACTAATCACTCGGACAATCAGCACTGGAGCAGCGTGGTGGTCTAGGCCTCCTCAGTTATGAGAAGAAACTCTTACAGTACATTAAAATTTTGAGGGTAATGGTAAGATTATTTTATATAATAATATACTTATACAGGTAAAATAAAACGGCGGTTATTATGTACAAAATATATTATTACTTTGTTAACATTTTCAATCGACAACTTAATCTAACATTTGCATATTTTAACACAACAGATAATTTATAATTTAATGTATGTCAGTTGTAATTTGAAAATTATAAATAAACCAAAATTAAGTTTGACCACTATCACATGGTCAAATTAATTGACACAATGACATAACGTTTTATAAAATGTTTTTAAATGAGGGATATCAAGTATTACATGAGCACCGAGGTTTGTGAGATTTATTTAGTTTATTTTTCTTGACAAAGGGGAAAGGGGTAATATTTAAATTTAGCTTGAGTAACACTTGAATGATTATTAAAAATAATGGTCATAATAGGTAATGATGATAATGAGTTGGTGATGATGATAATAATTAATTATGATAGAAAATAATTATGGTGACTTAATACAGTGTGATTTAAAGTGTTAGGTATTATTTAATTCATTTCGGTGATACTATACGTTTTATATACTGTCAGTATTACATGCTAAAAGAAATCGTTTATAGGTAGATTATGATACAGAAAAAAAGGATTATATTGGAAATAGAAAAATACGAAGATAGATATGTATTTATGATTGTATTTTCATGATATTTTTGAATAAAGCAATTCAAATAATGTAGATAAAAAAACGCAATATCGGATACATATATTTTTTCATTTACACAATGTTCAATTAAAGTTTTTTCCTTAATTTGTGAATAGGGTCATCAATGGGGCCTGATAAAATGAAAGAAATTATTGAAAAGTAGTGACGTGGATATTAGCCAGTTATTGTAAACAAAACTGATACTTATATACTAATATTTGATGCTACTTATCCTAGTTTTCTTCTTTATTTATTTACATGTACATTATTTTTATCAAATTTATCGTTTTTTCCAACAAAGATACGAAATAAAAAGATCATTATATTTAAAAATAAAAGATATTTACTTAAATGTGTCTCAACAGCGTGTCGTTTACTAAAAATATTAATTTATTTTATGAAAATCAATGAAGAATTAAATAGTATAACATTAATGAAATCATCATCGTTCATTAAAATTATTAAGTAAACCATATAATATATAGGCAGTGATTCAGCAGCTATCATTTATTCCAATCTTGAGTTCCCTAACCAATAGATTTTTGACTTGTCGTGTTTGATGTTTACTGTATTGATGATGTTTGATGCTTATTAAAGACGCTGTACCTTGTATTATCAGAACTTATAGGTCGTTATTGATACTGAACCTGGTATTATGAAGACTTGTAAGTTAACGTGTTATATTAAAATGTCTTTTTCCGATTTAAATTTACTTATTCATTTACATGTCCACTCAATTGTCATTTATACAGGTCTTCATGTTAGCTACACTATAACGTTTGCTCACATACTTAATCATTCTACAGAATCAAAAAACGTAACAACATCAATTCCCTTCCGTTTATCACTTTCCTTATCTTCCAATTCTCAACCTATCATCCCATTCAACACCACATACAAAACTACTAATTCAAAATATCCTATATTTTCATTTGAATCACACATTTCTACTCTCTACTTTGAAAAGTTACATTAAAATTCATAATTACAACGTGCAACTAAAATCTGTAATAGTTTCGTTATAAATGAAAACTGAACAATTTTTAATACACAGAAAAAAACATATGAGTAACCTTAATCTTGTTATCAAAAACTTTACTTCTACATAAACTATTATGATGATTTACACCATACGGCTATTATCACCTTGCACTAACCTATGATCGTTCTCTCAAGCGTCCATTAAATGTAGGGTTTAACTATAGGATTATATACATTTATTACAAAACATTTTCAAAACAACTTTTCATTTGAGCCCCTGAAAATTCACCCTCCCGAAAAAATCTACTCGATCACGCCACAAGGCTTTTAAGACTTAAGCGCTTAAATGGATAGCGAAATAAGGGATGCATTAAAAAGTTTCACGAATAATACTTCTTACTTGGAGAATTAACGTCAGAAATAAATTAATCAATATTTTAGCCATAATTGATGATCTACACTAGTAACCTTAAGAGGTATAAACACGCACATTTTGGAACAATTGCATTTATCACTCGTTTGATATCGTTCAGTAATCAACAAAGGAGGGCACAGGTGCTCAATACAGCGTCTGTCAATGTAGACTCCAGTCCAAGGGTAGGTCCCTTGAGGTAGACCTCGAGTGAAGAGAAGGCGGCGCATGAGGCGCGCCGCGAGCCGCATGTCAGTAATCCAAAGATTCCTCGTCTGGAGACCTCTTGTGGCAACACAGACGCCACGCAGCGCCTAATGCACACAATCCAATCACGATGGCCAACCCAGCTCCCAAGGCCGGTGCCATCCAATCCCCACTTCCCGCATTTCTCGCCCCAACACATAACTCTGGCGCTTCATCATGAAGCTGGCCTAATGGTATTCCGTTCAAAAGATCTAAATATCCTAGCCGACGTAGACTATCCTCAGAATACGCTTCTCTCGCTCTTTTATCTTCCGCAGTCCAAAATTTTCTTTCTCCTGTAGCTGTTGTTATATTCGGACAGTTCACTGCACCGTTGCATATTAATCTAGCAGGAATGCAGAGAGCTTCTTCGCCTGGACAAATGAAATCGCATCCTTGACCTGAACCTGATTGAGTAGATCCGCTATCAGTAAGACGCGACGTCATCAATGTTCCATCTGAATTCTTCGGTAAGTGATATAATCCAGTCCAGGCTATTTTGAACGTTGCTCGGGCAGGTGAAGCACTACCGATGAAAACGATCCTAATCGATCTCGTCTTCTCTTTCTCGATTACCAACGGATCATCCAAAGATTCAAACCCGAGTTCCCCGGCTGACAGTATAGGCAATTCACGTGCTAAAGAGACATTTTCTCCGCACACAGATAAGTAAGGCTCGACCCTGCCCGGGAGATATATTTGAATATTGCCATCGTCGCAGTGTCGTGATGCAAATTTGATGCTGTCGAAATGCAGCCAAATGTCCCTCTTTTCTTCAATCTCCAGATCCCAAATACATTGAATTCGCTTCGGTGGTTCTGTGTAGCCTAGTGCCTCGAGATGCGGATACACAATTTCTCCGTCTGACGCGGCTGCCAAAACCGCTGGGCCGCACAATGGGCCGTGAACGAATTCATATCGAGCTTCAAAGAGAGGCGACGGATTTTTAAAGTAAGAGGCTGCAGCGTGAGCATTATCAACGATAAGCTGCAGATTGAGAGATTCACCTGAAGAAACTACTCTGTAAGGTCGCACGCGAGAAACCGTGTTGGCATGTTTGGCACAAAGACATGATCCGAGGGATCTTTGGACAGCCAAGTGGAGGGGAAGTGGGGTGGTGGTCGCCATTGTAGAATTGTAAGTCTTGCCTCCAGGTGAAGGCTCCCAGATGATTAGTTTATCAGCTCGGTCTTCGTAGCAGTTTTGGCAGGACACTGGTGTATACGGATGTTCCTGTGACAAGGGAGTAACAATTAAAAACTTTTAATAAATAAAGTTGCGTTGTGTTTTGCGTCGTGATGCGTTATTGTAGGACCATAATTGTAATTTACATGAATATAAATTACTGTTTTAGAACTATTAGAGACTAATTAGAGGGTTTTGGCTAATGTTTACTGCTAAGGAGTCGGAATTTACTCAACCGTAATGTTTTCGGACAAACATGTAAGTGTTACTAACAACAACGATGTTTGAAGTCCTTAGGACTTGACGACTTAGTTTTAGTTTAAGTTATTTTAAATATTCTTTTATTTACATCTTCGCAAGAGCAAATGTGATAGTGATGTCATACAAATATATTATTGAAAACAATTAATAAGTTAATCAAATATCAGTAAAAAAAATCCTATTCGATGGAGATATGACCTCTCGACCGATGGATTGGTAATATCATTTACGATGTCAACAAAATAAGAAAATGTATTTATAAACGGTTTATTATTTTATGCTTTACTAAAACATCTGAATTCTACAATTCCTTATAGGTACATTTACAAAATAAATTAACTAACAACACGTAGCCAAGATGTTACTCAGAAAATGTGGTTTGGCTTTTAGTGGTTACTCATATTGTTTGAACTGTAAACCTTACTCTGGAGACTTCAATCAGTTCTAAAAGCTTTCCAGAATATTCTCGGAAGTTTCTTAAAATGTATTTTTGGTTAATGAATATTAATCATTTACTTGGAAGTGGTGAATTTATATTCTTCTTCAGGTTGGAAATAACTCAAGAAATTATTACAAAACAATGAACTTTTACTATTAGGTGGCTCTAGCACCTAAATTTTATACCATTGTGTAATGCACATCGTACACACATTTCGTAAATTGTCGTTAAAAATATTGTTATCTTTATCAAATAAAAATTACGTTGATCGCTGGTTAATTGACATACCTACTCGTATATCAGTATTTTCTTTGTCTTCATGTGGCCAATGATATCTCAATAAAATTCCTTCACATAGATGGCGTTAATAAGTACCATTTTCGACTTAATGATCTAAAACTTAATGTGGTCTTTGAAGGCTTAATATCATACATTTCCACGACGCTGAAGGGGTACACGAAATATCGACTGTAATATATCTATCTGTATCTACATAGCTATCGGTATAAAACAAGCGAAGTTCAAAATTTCGAATCACTCTTCAAATCTTACCTTGAAATTAACGCTCAGTATAGTCAAAATGACTCTCGCGTAGATCCTTTTATCGGTGACAAATCTGTACAAACAGTGTACATCTTCACCAGGTAACGCTTGTTTGTAGACCAGGGTATTAAGGGGGGATCGGAGACGACCAGCGCGTTGTTTCCACGACGCGATTACTTCGTCACACGCAGTACCAGGCACCGGCTCCCCAAACCGCGTGTTGTTGAAGAAGTCATAATGAGCCCAGTAATAGAGCGATGAACTGTGGAATAACGTGGTTTTTACTTCGTTATGTTATTGTTATGAGGTTTTTATGGAGATTTTATCCGCTGTGTGGTTTGGATAACACTTTGTATTTAATTTGATGTTGGATTCTGTGTCGAGTATTTATAATTCGAATAAAAGAAGTAATGCTTTTTTTACTACCGTATTAATACTTTATGGAAAACAGTAGCGTTGCTCTAGTTTCGTCTCAATATTAACAGATAGACAGACATTCAGTTTGCTAATAACTTCTATAGGAGTCGAAGACAAGATTTGAAACGAACTGAGGAATTTTCTAGCCTTTTGTCGTCAAAAAATATTACCTACTGCTACAACGTTAATGTAACCGTAAAAATAATTAGATTTATTATTATAATTTGTAGGTGTGGTAGCATAATTTCATATCTGATAGCAAATTACCAGTATGTAATGGCTTCTATAATTACACTCGAATTAATTATTAACTCCATAAAAGGGGTTCTAGGTTAATTATTAATGACGCCGAGTTGTAAACGAATAATTAACTTTATAGGACTTTAAATTAGATTTATTGCTTTGATATTTGGTTTACTACGACTGTTTATTTATAGTTACAAGTAATATTAATTTGAACACCTATTCATTTACCTACTACATACACTAGTATAATGTTAGGGGTGGCACAGACTACGTACACAAATATTTGAGAATCTTCAGAATAGGACCGACTTTTTTTGCTCTTTTTCGAACACTGCCTTTATTTAAATGTCTAATAGACACGTAAGAATAAATGTATCACGTGTACATCTTGAAATCCCATTCCTTATCTATGGCTATCTATAATTAAGAAGTACGATATAAAAAAAAACTTCGTCGTCTTTTGTTACTAAGACGGGGACTCAATACCGGGACTTTATAGGTAATGTAAAGTCACTAATTACAACTTTAATAAGTCACAATTTAGTTTGGCATACTATGAGAAAATCGCAATTTTTATTACGTTGTAATATGTAACTAATTTTTACCGGTCAATTACAGTGCTATATAACAAAAATATTAGTGTGTTTCTTCTCCAAATAACACAAAAAGAAAATAAAGATATTTCCTAGAGTAGTCTGGGCATTTAGATAATAACCACCCAGCCATAACGATGTAATTGAGGTCCATTATGGCATTAGCTTTGTGTCCTCATTGTTTGCAACTGTAGCTACATTTTCCCCTATAATATGACCATTATAGGTTCTATTCTGATATTAAAAGTTGTTGTTGCGAATTATGGAAAAGATTTTCTTTTTGAATTTGAGCACATTAAACTCGATTCTTTTGTTAAAACAACTTCTTCTTTTTTCAAAATCAAGCATTAATTTGGTTTTTTTTCTGTTATTATTAGAAGTAACTGGTTAATAATCTTTATATTTATTATTAACAAATCATGAATAAAGGCTAAGAATAAGCCGATAAAATGTAAGTAGAACTTCCTGGGTTTTTTTAGAAGTAAGAGAGTAGCATTGTGTAATATTTACTGAGTATAAAAATGTTTCTTATTTACATATAAATCAAATAATCACTTTCATTATTGGTATTATAAGCAGTCTTGAAATGTTATACTTCAGTTATTATATCTTACCCACTATAACTCCCAGTCTTGCTTTCAAACCGCACAAACATGGCGTTTCCAGTGGACACGAAGTCGTGTTTCTCCATCGGTCTGCTGAAGGTATCGCAGAAGGTTTTGATGATCTTCGCGTCATCAGGTCTTGGGGCGTCGTAGAGAGTCAATGACTCCCCACAGTCCCCAGTCCAGGGTACGATGGGGGATTCTATGCGGTTGATTCGGAAACTGTTGGAGATAAGTTGAGGTTAATTTTTAAGGTGGATGCTGTAACTAATATTGTTTTTGAAAGGCATTTATAATAATAATATTAAACGCTAACACACTCATACCCTCGCACTAGGATTCCCTGTGTCGCGGGTGGCATGGACAACACAAATAACACATCACTATCACCCATGATCCGAGAACAAACATTTATCGCTTCGCAGACAGGGTCACTACCAACTAGGCTACGGGGTCGTCCATTAGATATACGTATAAGTTTCCAATGTATTTAATGTTAATGAAAGAGAATCTTACCTTGGAAAGTACAGCCTTACAACCTGACCAGGGAACCCTTGCATCAGGTAAGTGCAAGACGTGTGAGGTGGATACCAGTGGGCTACTGATAGGAATATCCCTTCAGTGTCTCCAGACTTCTTCAATGACTCAGCGGTAAGCAGCCAGTCGCAGTTGCCAATCTTTGACCCTGGAGCTTCTACATGCCCAGGCCAGTTGCCAACGTTGAAATGGAATCCAGTATTGAGGAGAGGTCCTGATAAAGAAATGTTAAGAGATTTTTTTTATTGGCTGCAGTGTTTTCATAATTTTGGTTTTGATGAAGAGGAGATGCAGGGAGTAAACGGTGGCGTAGATTTAGGAAAAGAGGTAGGTGACTCTAATGCAAAGATGAAAGGAACAGAGGAAAGCATCATTGTTGTTGGTAAAAAAGGAACCAATATGCTCCACTCTTGCTCGTCTCCGCTTCAATTGAAACGCATCTCGTGAACACAATTTATACTACACTTAACAAGAACAGATCACATTTACGCACCTTGTGCGAAGCTTATTTATTGCATACTGACTTTGAAAATTGGAGGCGTGTCAATTTAAATTCAGCTTAAGCGTCTCGAAGAAATCTAGGATGTCATAAAATCTATGTAAACAGAATATTTTAATAGAATTACACTCGAGAAATAGAAGTGTTTTTTATTTGGAGGACAAGGGATCTTTGTATCAGTGCAGCGCACAAATGTAAAATCTATTTTGCAATTCCATTTACCGTCTCGAACTAAACTGACTTTCGTTTGTAAAGAATTGCAAAGCATGTTCACGAGGCCGTTCTAGTAAAGACTGCTAAAGAATAAAAATTCTAATTAGTCGTATACACTGAATTTAAGAATGTATTCTTCATAAATAGCCCGCATTTCTTCATAATAACATAAACTTTCTAAGTCTCTAAACATGATATAGGGAATGCTTTTGAAGTAATTTAGACTTAAATCGAAAATTCATTATCAAACAGTGACGGTCCAAGTTAGCCAAATTAGAATAGGACTTAACAGAAAAAAGGGGTTAGAAGGAAACCATTCTTACCAGCAGGAGAGCTGACAAACTCCACAAACAAATCTTGGGAAGTCCCGATGATGGAGTAGGGAAACTTGCCCATCCCGCAAAACGTGCCGATAACCGACGCGGACTCGTCCTTACCATCGTATATCCTAATGTAGTCATACGGACAGTTTTCTGAACCTGGAACAAAATTTATGTTTATAGTCAACCTCTTCTCAGTCTGTTTACTCTTAACACAGTAACGTTGGTTTCATAATGATGATCTTGGGATAGTGCAATCTATGCGTTGAGTTTGCACGTCTTGTAGTTTTCAGCATCATGTGTGTAAAATTAACGTTTGTGTTACGAGTTTATTAAGTCTGCTCAACTGGTATGATATTGTGTTATAAATACGTGTTGACGATAACCTTTACATCATTTTAAGGTTTTCCAATATCCAAGGGATCTAATACAATAAACTGGAAATCCTTTTAATGGGGAAACCTTTTAACGGCCTTAAAGGTTGTATTCCATTAAGGGTCAATCTCTAGAAGCTATCAATCCTATAATAATACAAGAGTGGGCATGCACGTACTCTTTTATTTTTTCTTTATTGAAGTTTAAAAAAATTGTTTTCTTTTCTTTCATTCAGTAACAAAGAAAATTACAAGTTTTATAGCTCGTAAACAAAAGGTTTTACCTTTAGTAGCGAGCGAAGATTAGTTTCACATAAACTTTAGATAATGTATGAGACAGCAGTTAACGTAATATTCCCCGGGGATAGGCAGTTTATGGGGCAGGCGTCCAATATTTTTAGGGGCCCGTTTTTAATAAAATGGCGAGCTGGACCTACTCGACCAGAACTGATGTTATCATAACTCACAGATTTCTTTTCAGCAGAAATAAAATCGTTTTATTATAATTTGAAAAGGGATGAAACTAATTATTATTATTTCTATAAGTTAGAATGGAGATTTTGCTTTAAATTTTGTACTTTTCATCTAAATATTACGCATAAAACGAAGGGATTTACTAATAAGATGAATTAGCAGAGGAACAATAAAATTGGTGCGGGCGTGCTTAAAATTTGGTTTACGAGCAATGATATTATATACAAACGGTTATGTCTTCTCAACCGTAATAAGATCGCGTTGGTGATGTAAAATAAAATGGACTTGTAAAATTTGTAAGTGCCTGACTTAATACCTTTTACAAACAAAGTTACTTATATTACGTATTAAAAAGTCAATGATACTTAAATAATACCATTGAAAAGAATGGTATCTACGTCATTGTAGTTGTTGAAAGTCACGTCAGGTATGTCAACCAAAGTTTCGTCTCTGTGTTTGAAACAATCCCAAACTTTCTGAAGGAGAGAAGTTTTGAACTCAAATATGGATTCACAGTGATGGGAAAGTTAAAGATTTCGTCAAGTTTAACATACGGAACCAATTTCCGGCACAGGTTACCTCTTGACCGGTTGCTCAGTCTACGCCAGGATTGCAAGGGTGAGGTGAACGTATAATTTATTGCGATCGTAAATAACGAACATCCAATAATGGACATTAAATCTGGACGCTTCTAGAAACTTCCATCCGGTATTACGTTCTTAGGCTGTCAAAACTTTGTGTACCCTCGTTATTGTACGCTACAAAATTATGCTTCCATACTGACCGATGATGGATTTATACAAACTTCAATATCTATATTGTTCTCTTTTAGTTTTACGGTTGGTAAGTAGGAAGATTTCAACGGAAACATACTTCGTTTGTTTAAAGGTTTCCTTATGATTAAACATGTCATTTAAAAAGGTCAGATCTTTTGTAGCAATCCACACAACCTTGTAGTTTAGTTGATAGTGATTCCTCATGGGAGGATTCAGGATTGATCCCTGGATTGGGCTATTGATATGACAGATAAATAATTTTCCCTTGGTATGTAGGGGATTTTGGGTTGCTTCTCGACGGGATTTATGTGAAATAAAATTGATTTTCTCCTAGCCTCAGTTTGTGATGTGTTATTTGTTTTATCCTTACAAAACGAGGCACGTTAAATTCTAATTTAACCTTGCAGTAATTTATTAAGTCTTTACAAACCTGATTATTTGTTTTTGACGGGTTATCTCTTCAATAAATAGTTTTTCTCTTTAAAAAAAAACCGAGGTCATTATAACTATACATTTTTTAAACTCTTACCTGATGTTATGGGCCTCATAGGACACGTCATAATGTTCTCACAGCGTTGTCCGTCAATATTGAACTCCTCATTTTCTATATACAGCTTGATGTATGGCAACCGCGTGTTCAGATGGTACCTGGACAAATATTTTACAATTTGTAATTCAATATTAACTGGAGGACCCACCTTTGATCTCCTAAAACTTAAATCTCGTCAAGTACTAGGCTTCTAAATAGCACTTTATTCGCAGCTAAATCGACGACGTCTTTTACGTAAAATATTACTCCTAAAATGGGATCTCGCAAAGCAGGAATGTTAAAATTGACGCCTACCCTCCAGTCTTGAATATTCATGATTAAAAGCTATTTTTAAACTATCCTTAAGCGTCAAATTATTTTTCGCCTAGCAAAAGAAATGATCCAGTTTCCAAACAAAGTAGGTACTCCAAAACTGAACAAACTCGATAATCATAAAAGAATTTTCTGTAAAAATTTTAAGCTTGCATTTCTATACTTCTCTTTTTGCCACTTGAAAAGTTAAGGCTGTGCTTCTATTAAAGTGGATGCAGGCGGAGATAAGTGGAAACATGAAGGAAAGTTGAGCATAAAATACTAAGTAAACTAGGCGCGCACTAGGCAGCCAGGCTGCGGCATCTATATTTTTGAGGAATTTATGGTTCCGTATGTGCTTGGACTCCCATACAACGTCCTATGCTCGTCTGGATACCATTGCCTGGCTGTTTATTGCGTGCCTAGTGTTATAATAGGTTGTAAGCCTGAATCCACTCCATTCAATCCTCTCTCCTACACTCTATCCATCTTCCTTCGCTCTACGCTCATCAACCCCCCACCCCCTTTTTCAATTATGCAAGGCTCGAACTACTATTCCATTGTAGTGGAATGGAGGAGGATGAAGGCTTCGATGTGGTTGATAATAAACACCCAAATACTTTGGTCTGATTCATACCTCTATATCAATGTGCATGACCCTATGGTACCAAAGATTGTAGTAAATTTTTTTTTTGATAGATAAATTGATTATGACGATTAAGGGGAAAAATATAATATCATAATCAACTATAAAAAAACTGACATTATCCGATTTATTTTTAGTGAGAACTAGAAATAATGCATATATCACCGTCTGGCCTCATCTTCATTCTAATGGCAATGAAGAATTAAGCATAGAATATTGCACGATCATCGAAGCTGAAAACAAAAGAGTTGGAACTCGTGCAACTTACCAGTTTCCCTGCCTACTCACTTAACAATCGCACGCCGGTTGGCTTAGTGCCAACGCTAGGGTAAAAAGATAAGGTAGGACCAAAATACGAACAGCACGACTAAAAAGTATTGGCAATGCCGTAGTAGCGGAGATCCAGTACGACACGGTACTTTTTATGGCAGTTGCATAGGGTTGTCAAGTATCTATGGTTATTTACGGATGGGAAAAATGTAATTGTGACTAGTCATAAATGATTATATGTATTATTTCTAAAATTTTTGTAATCATTTTAGTAACCATAATAAAAATTATTTTTTTCTGATTTATATAATATCACTCATTTTATTTTAAGTAATTTTTTTTTCATATTGACTGCCAGTGCCTACGGCAATTTGACTATTCATGGACATTTTTCTTTAAGTATACTCCATTTTTCTTTCACGTATATCAAAGATTTAAGTACAGAAAATTGTAATCTTTATTTAATTATAGTAGTATGTTTATCATTCAGTATTATGAAGGTTTTTTCGTTATAACTACCTAACAGTACAAAACATTTAATGAAATATTTAGGATTTCAGTATATTTTCTAACTCCCGTTTGACAACCCTAGCCAGTAACTAACGAGTGTGAAATCCACTCACGTGCGATGGTAAGTGGTGCAAAGGGATATTTACAGTTTTATAACAGTGTCCGAAGCATCTGATATCAGAGATGGCGCCGCATTAGCGATGAAGACGGTAAGTGATCATCCATTTACCATTTATGAATTTTAGCTTTGAATTTTTTTGCGAAAAGCTACGAAGGGTAAGTTTAAAGTAAAAGCGGCCTTATTTCTTTCTATCCTTGAGTAGAAATTATCCTTCTTGACCGTCAAGTTTTGGAATCACCAATATCCCTCATGCCTACCCATGGATCGCTGTAGTCTTGTAACATCATAGTTATGTAGGCTTCGTTTGAGATCTCATGACCAATAGTTTAACATGTCTTTCGAATTTAGCATTAGACAAAAATTTTCGACTTCACCCATCCATCTTTTATTTGCTGCCGAAGTTACGTAACATGATGGATTGTTTATGAATGAGGAAAGATGAAAAAAAATTATGAGAAAGAAAGCGTAAAAAATGTTATTATAATTTATGAGAAATAAAAAAAATACACCTAGAGTACTACATTACAATTGCCTGTCGTTCTGCGTGAAGCTTTAAAGGTCCATAGGGCCAATAGCACCTATCTATCAGAAGAATATAAGACGGGTGCCACGGACATCACAAATAGATATTATGGACTTGCACACAGACTGAGGCCAAAAATTTAAAGTCATCATTCAGATTTTATCTTGCTGTAAATCAGCTAGACAAGAAAACGATGGGTCCCGAGGAAAAAGATACATATGAGAGAAATAGTGATGAGAAAAAAGATACAAATGAGAGAAAGAGTAATAAGAAAAAGATACATGAAAGATTAAGAGTAAAGAGAAAGAAGAATATTGTAAAAGTTACCTGCAGTGAAGATTTCGTGGATAAACCCCTGGATAGGCAGCAGACTGCACGTAGCAAGTCTGTAGGCGGCAATCCCGGAACACTCGCTCGCAGTATGACCTGGGAAAATAGCTTCAATGAGAATAGGATCAAAGGTTCAATAGTAATTACGGTTAAAAGAGTTTTTGCTATCAGGTTTCATGGCACACTGATATTGGGAATTTTAATTCTTTTCGTTTTTAACGAAACTTTTCATCGAAAAGGTTTTTGTTAGAAGTTTTTTTTTACGTCGGCTTAACGACTACTATCTATAATGTATGAAGTAAAATCTTATGTGCCTAAGGAACACAAACGTAGAAAATAAATAAAGCTCACATAGTCACTTTGCTCGTAATTGTGTTGTTCTACATGTTTCCTAGATGTCTCTAAGATTACGTCTTTTCTCTAACATTGATCTTATTGATCCTATTACAGTCATATTTTATTTTCATTTGATTTATTCCATGAGTTGTGGTAGAATTTCCACTACTGAGCAGTTCATTTAGTTTTTATTATTTTGTAATGTAATTGAAATTTGAGTTTTACAAAGACGTTTGTAGCGTTTTCTATAAGAAATCCCACACTAACTTCAGCGTGATAGAAAGTGATAGTGACTTGTTCACTCTATGTTTTCGAACGCAATTTCCTCACGACGTAAATCAACGCGACTGTAATAATGGGTGATTTATTTAGTATCCGAGGCACGTCGCCATCAGAGTGGTGGCCGTTTGTGCGCAGACAGAAAATGACTTGGGAGCGTTTTGTGACACTCGGAACTTAGTGTTGAAACAATTTATAACTTTCAATTTGATTTTCTGGACCGACTTTGCTGACAGTCAATAATAATGGAGTTATGATTAGGAACTATTTTATATGGTTGTGACCAAAATTTTTCAAGATAGGACACCAAGACTTTAATTGACATAATTTTATTGTTCGTAGGTAGTCCATTATGTTAAAATGAAATCGCTTGTTTTTGAAATTTGTAAAAGAGTTTTATGTCCATGTATGACTCATAATATAGCATGCCTTATGTTACTAATAATTCAGCTGCCATGGGTTAATGAACTTTCAATCAAAGCGCAAAGCAGAGTTTACTCCTTTCTTCATTTGTACGTTTATTGATACTGAACCTTATGAAACCAGAAATAAGGTATAAATCAAAATTAGTCCACGTTTAACACTAAAGCGAGTTAGGCAAGAAGTAAATTAATTAATTAATCTCAATTCACAATAGATACCGAACCAAACAACATTCATTTTAATAAAATCTTGGTTTCGAAACCAAAAATCAATTAAACCAGAAACAAAACCAATCCGAATCGTTGTCGAAAGTCAGTATGAATATGTTAAACGAATTTAAACCCAAACCTCGATAGGTTGAAAGAGTAAAATATAGGCAAAGTTTCCCCACAAGGGCCGATCCGTAAAATAAAGCATCGCGTCGATTCCACCATTTCTTTCCACACGAACTTTGGTTATTTGATTGCGACATATAAATCAGTGGGACTGTAATAATAGGTGATTTATTAACCATTCCGTTCACGTCCCAACCAGATTGGTGACCATTTGACGACGACAGAAAATGATTTGAAACGTTTGTGACACTCTCAATTCAGTTGAAAGCGATTTGTTCCTTGTTTTGAGTAATTTCATTTGAGTTAGGTCTTTATTAAAGGGACATCAGACAGTTTGCATAATATTGTTGGTCTAAAAAAAACTGTGTGGCCTGACCTAGGATTATTTCCAATAGCTAGGCCATGCTAAGAACTTAAAAATATATATTATGGACTTAACCCTGTAACTGACTCTTGTTTTTGCATAGTTACTTATTGTTATAATAATTTACCTACGAAAACTTAAGTAACTATTCAAAAACCGTAAACACAATGGTAAATTCATAGAATTCGTTTTAAGTGTATATGTATGTATAAACTAGCTATTAGGAATATTCTTAGTTCTGGCTGCGCATTTTTTTATACTAGAATTCATTATTCGATATTCGATATGAGAAGTCCTAATTATAGTTAGGATAAAGTTAAAGTCGTCAAATGTACACAAATAACAAAACATTGTATAAATGCAATAACAGACGCTACGAGCAACGAGAACTGTAGGCAATTTGTACGCCATTTCGGTCACGTCGCGAAGTGGTGGCAGTTTGGATTGTAAGGTTCATGATTTGAGCCATTCATTATTGTATAGAATTTAATATGAGATACTGGCCAGTATTAAAAAGAAATTAGGGAGAAAAAGAAAAATAGAAATTGGCG
>LGAG01000039.1:627860-648964 GCA_001278395.1 Lerema accius | reverse complement strand
CAATTTCTTGTGAATATGATCTTTTACCTAAAAAAATTAACAATGACTTAGTTAATATAACAAAGCGATAAATGTCTATCAGCTACTTAAAGGTTATTTAAGACATTAGGACACAAGTTATTTAAGGGAAACTGCCGGCAATATGTCTAACGAGGACTCGTCAATTCTAAATTATTAACCTCAGACCAAAAAATATAATAGACTCAGTATTCAGAACAAAAAAGTGAGGTAATTTTTTTTACCTTTTTTTTACGATCTGACGTATGTCACTGAGCATGGTCTGCCGAGCAATGTGCCGGGAAACGTTATCATTTATTATTAACGTTGTTTTTTTCTTCTACACTTCTTTGTTCCAAAGACTGTGTCTATATATTTTTTGGTCTGTGTTATTAACATAAGTGTTACTCACCTGCATATACCCCTTATGGCATGTAGTCCCATTGATGAGTGTTCCAACTTTGAACTTTTTGAATCGTATCCTCAGTATCCAGTCTTTTGGGGACCCTCTGAATGCTCTAAACCTGTGGGAAAATAACATTAACTATATCAATTCAGTCAGCATCACAACCTATAACTGTCCCACTGTTGGGCTTGGATCTCCTCTTACGAAGTCACTACACTGATCAAGTGCGGATTGGTATGCATATGTATGCATAGGTATGCATTTGTCGATTATGTAGTAACGTCATTCGTGACACAAGGCATCTTAGTATCTTAATATGAGTGTATTAAGGTATATTTTTAATTGATTTACTATGTAACTTACCTATATGTGCATGTGAGCGGTCTCCCAAAATTTTCCGGTGTGACCGGCGGTGACGACACGTCATCGTATATTTCTACTGTCTTATTACAATAGTCTCTTTTTGAATCTGAAACAAAGAAAATATTACATTAAAATTTATATAAACAAAAACTGTCATGAATAGGTAGGTCTCAGACCAAAAAATATAATAGACTCAGTGCTCAGAAAAACAAAGTGAGGTCAATTTTCTTTTTTCCTACTACGCTTTTTTTCCTGCGTCTATATATTTTTTTCGTCTGTGAGATAGGCACTGAATAATTAAGTATCTAGACAACCCAAAATTGCACATGGCTTAAAATTAATTTGTCCTCTACACATTAACAGCCCACTACTGTGCATGGGTCTCTCCTCTCAACAGAGGCCTAGAGCATACTCCACCACGCTGCTCCAGTGTGAATTGACGTAGCGGTTAGGGGCCAACCCACATGATACGCTTTTAAGCGCCCTAACGCCGATATCACTTAACAATTGTTATCTAACGGTAACAACCGCGGCCGACGACTTAACGTGCACTCCGAAGCAAGCAAATGATCACAATTTTTTGCTACTAGCAATCAACCTAGTTACCTAGTTTCCGACCCACAGTTGCTTAACTTCATTATTTGCTTAGGATCATGCAATCCGCTGGACTATAAGCGCTTTAACGCACGCACTTAGACCTTTTTAAGTGGTTAGTAAGCTGGTTTTCACATGACTTATTATTACTATCGATTACCAAATCGGTTAATGATAGTAGCCACATCACAGTTGCTTTAACTGACCATTAATCCGCTAGATTATAATCGTTTCAATTCACAACCCAATACAGCTTGCAACCAAGAGTCCGGAAAGTAATCGAGAAATGAATTCACACCAAATATTAATCCTTCCCTCGATTCGATCAGCATGGCTTTTGTGTTTCAGGGTAATAAAACGTAACACCAGCGCCCCCTACAGAGTGTGAAAAGTGCTTTGATAAATATAACGCTTCATAAAGCTTCTTTTTATGAGCTTAAAAGCACGTCACAGGAATTTTAGTTGAGGTTTTAACACGTCATTTTCTCATGTATTATTTCTTGGAATAATTGAAGGAAAGGATGTTATTATTAAAGTGTACTAATAATAAAAAACTGTAACGGAGTTAATTCTGTACATTGAATTTAAGTATGGATATCTGTTAATATTGAGACAATGCATTTTTTGTTTTGGATTATTTTTTGTCTTTTTGGGTATTACGTAGAAACTACTGGACCTTACTGGACTTTGTAGCTAATATGACAAATATGTTTCATTTCTACAGAAGCGAATTGAGGGCGGAATTTGTTTTTTAACCGTTCCTAAAATGTAGTAGGTTATTCCATATCTTACGGGTACTTTTATTTATCCATACCACCTACTATTATTAAAAAAACTTACTAACGTTATATAAACACAATTTATGACGTCGAGCACCCAAATTCAGTCACTGTACTACATTATTAATATCACAATAATCATTAATTCCAACATAACTCTTTATCACATAATAAATATAAACGCTGTAATTTTATTTAATCGTCGACAGCGTTTGTAAATTATATCATTAAACATGTCGGACTAAAAGTCGTGAACACTATGAATCGTTAGACAACTTTATACGCGAGCATTTTAGCTATAAAACCCGACAGTGTACAAAATGTCGGTCGTACAACAGATCACTTGTAGCGCAATAACTTTTTATGTCGAACGCAATAATTCCACGGCCATTCTGTGACGTAATACCGGATTTGTGGCATTTTGACATACGAACAAAATAGGGTCAAAGCTGGAACGAATGGTGGTGGAAAATGTGATGTATCTGCCGCAGTATGCAGGGTTTAGAAGCTGTTGAGGGAAATAATGTTTTTAAGTGGACACGCAAAGTTAGCAATTAGAACTTCAACGTTTCATTTTAACGTTATATTTTTAACGTGGCTTTGAAACTTGACTTAAATTTGATGTTTATTCATGTAACACCTTCACTGCTATCGTCATGCCAAAGTGGTAAGGACATAGGATAGATTTTATCCCGATTATAGGTTTCCTTAGGATCTTTTACTCTTCTGCAGGCGAAGCTGCGGGCGACGTCTAGTTATTTCATAAGGTTTTCATTAGAATAAAGTAGCGTATAGCGAAGTAAATACAAAAATTATGATTACTGCGTACTTACAAGTATGACGTCATACAAATAACCATTTCGTGCTGAAATGTTCTCGTAATCCAAAGCACAATAATTTATACTGGTAGCGGTGTATTTTATCAGTAAACACGACAGCTTGCTAAACGTTCCTACAATCCAACAGATCACTTGTAGCGCAATAACTTTTTACGTTCCCGCTATTTTGTGACTTAATGCTGGATTCGTTGACGTACGTCGACGTTGATGTTTGTTGACGTTGACGTACAAACCTACAACCTAGAAATCTAACCTACGTCGAATCGACGAGTATGGGATATAAAGTGGGATACATACTGTATACCTGCGTAGATTAGTAGTAATAATCCGCTTTGTATTTTAGTATAAAAATAGGAAATTTAAATGTTATTCGTCGATACTGCGAATGGTAAGGTTTGTCAGGATACGTCAAAATGTCGCAAGTCTTAAAAGTTTGTATCAATATAAACGTTCTCAGGGCTTTCTAGCGTTTGTGTTCCTCTATAAAAATATTAATAAAAACACAAAAAACGATGTGATTATGCAGAGTACAGACGTATCAAAACGCACGTCATAAGTGCATTAAAAACCCTCGTGTGTTAGCCTTTAGTCGAAGAATCGTATGTTTGTTTACTTCCTTCTGTAGATTCAAGCTTGACTAGCTTTCCCAACTTCGTGGAAACTGCTGTAAGACTATGCTAGGGTATCGTTCTAATCTCTCTAAACGTAATTAATTCCTAGGAAAGCGAGTACGAGGTACCACAGTATACGAGTGATGTAGAATCTCCCACACAAATCGTGTCGTAGTGTAATAACATTGTATGTACTGTGACAACTCTGTTATGTTGCTTTATTCTGATGAGTAATTTGTTGCTTTGAACTGTGGTGTTTACTGGTCTGTAAAACCATTCAGAATATATTAATTACTCGTATGTGCTAGCGACGCACTTCGGTAATGTTTATGTATGTACCTATGTCTGTCTATTTATTTGATAATAGTGTATCAAACCCAAACAGTTTGACGGATTTCAACATTATGGAAATTTTCATGGTGTGAGAAAAGGAGAGAATGAAAATATGGTATGAGAAAGGGAGATTCTGAATCTTTGATTTATTAATATACTACTAACGTGATAGTTTAATGACTCCTAATAATAACTCATTATCATCATCATGACACTTAACTGACCCACAGCTGGGCTCGGGTCTCCTCTCACAGTGTGAGGGGTACAGGCCGTAGTCCGCCACGCTGGCCTAGTGCGGATTGGCAGACTTCACAAACATTTGAGAAGTTTATGGAGAACTTTCAGTTTCCTCACAATGTTTTCCTATACCGAAGCAAGTGATAGTTAGTTTCTAAATTAGAAAATTAGAGGTGCGTACCGGGGATCGAACCCAGGAACACCGGTTCGGGAGACCAAAGTTCAAACCACTATGCTATCAGTGCTATAATAATAACTGCTGTTCAAAATCCGAAGCAAAAACTTTTTTCGTTAACGGTCTTGAACGAACCATCTCTGAAACGTCTACGTACCTATATGTTGCGGGGAACTTTCTGGAAATATTATAGTGTTCCTGCGGCTTTCTTTTACTTTTATTGGTGTCCCGGGAGCGAAGTTCTTGGTTCGGATAAAAGAAACTCTCCAACTTCGTCCGCAGTTACAGTTATGTTTCGTGGTTACGTTTTTAGAAGTCTGTCGAACGTAGAGTATATACTTAGCTACCTACGTGTAGAATGTAGTTAGAGTTGCAAGATGACCATTTAAAAAAGCACAACTAACTTTCACTAATAGGTACTAACTTCTGTGGTAGATACCTTTACTAATTCCAATTGAAAAATTCAACATCATTCATAACGTACGTAATTTTTTGTGATCCTTTTACTAAATGTTAAGAATTATTAATATTCTTAATTAAAATCAAATCAAACTTTTTTGTCACAAATTATATGCTTTTTTTTATTATAATACAGTTACCCACACTGGGCATGCAATTTATATTCATCTAGTTACGTATAAAGTAGACAAAGATATCTTTAACAAAAACAATGTAACATTAAATTGGATTATTATATAAAAATGAAGAGCCCAACATGATTCTGTAACATTATAACAATAGAATAATGGATACGGCTGTCTCGCGTGATTGCTCGAGGGACCAAAGTTACAGAAAAAGTCAACGGTTGGATACAAAGAGTCTAAGAAGGAACGGCGAACAATGAAACTTCCACATTAAATGTTGGTAGGAATTGCCTTTCTAAATAATTACATTTTGTTGAATGAGATGCGGAGTATCAACTGTTGTATATTGTATGTATAATTGTATACATATTGTGGTTTTGAAGGTGGATTTAGATTCGTATCGTATCTGAAGTATCAACGCTTTTATTGTTCACTTAAGGTAAGGGACTTTCGTGTTAATTGTTGAGATCTACTCGTACATTTTACTATTCAAATCCAGTGAAGATAGGTGTAGAAATATCCTGAGTATCCCTCAATATGTTATGAAGAGCTAAATTTTGGACCTCTTTTTAAGAATAATTTACGTACGTACGCATTTGAAATTTCGCATAGCAAGTTCACATGCCTTAGAAGATTAGTTAATAGCGTTCACTTAAATTTAATATATCGCTCAGTTAGCTAGCAAAATGAGAATTTAAAATATCCTCATAAAATAATAATAACTGACAGTTATCCCACATTAAATGTATCTATCTCAATTCATAAACTTTTGACACGACCATCATAAATTCTGTTACAAATTGAGAAGGATAACTTTTATTAAAAATAATATCTGTTACATAGAAAATGCGTCGGATACAGCGCCAATAGTGATGTATGGATGTTAGACTTCAAACTGTTTTTACTGAGTTTACGTACTGGGAAATTCTTAACGAAACCGATGTAAAATATTGTTGACATTCGTTATCTTTTGATAAAGAAATGTTAAGACGCGTTAAGAAAGAAATACTAAGTTAACTTTTTATTTACGGAACACTTATGTTAAGGTTCTGAAAATAGATAATGGTAAACATTACAGTGCGTAAATTACCTGCAATACAAAAATTCCTAGGATAGGAAATAAATATGTACTAAGTTGTTAATTTGTTAACCAATAAATCATATTTAAAGTTTATTTTTATGTAAATTATAATGACTTAGTTCTCTCTATATTGTTTGCTAAATAAAACATAATTTGAAATAAGAACGCCT
Organism: Lerema accius; assembly: GCA_001278395.1. Classification (NCBI taxonomy): domain Eukaryota; kingdom Metazoa; phylum Arthropoda; class Insecta; order Lepidoptera; family Hesperiidae; genus Lerema; species Lerema accius. The sequence goes on along the minus strand of LGAG01000039.1, from coordinate 642,795 downwards.
GATCAAAATTAGTAGCAATTGTTTCAAGTACAGTATAAGCTTTCCGGAATTGAACGAAGGGCGGGTCACGTGAAATTGCAAAAATTACAAAGTCCATTGCAAAATGTAACGTAATGTCAGTGTAATATGATCTAGTTACATTGCTTGCGGCTTGCAGTAACCACAAATGCAGTCCTCATTGTGGTCTACACCGCAAGCCCCGCAAATTCAATGTGGTCTGACTCTATTGCGTGTATAACCAAACAACGCGACGTGTACATACTATCTAGGTAATTCTATTTTAATTATGTTTTAGTCATTAATGTATATTAGTACTGTGGTCGGCAACCTTTTCATTTATAGCGCCAAATATAGACAATAGAAAATTAAAATTTTATTTAAGAGGTCTTTTTTTAAACCTGAGTTTTACTAAAGTATATTGTTACAAAATTAATGAGGAATAAACTGTATAGTTTAGTTAAAAGCGTATTTTAATAAGTCTTAGTTTTAAAAAGGTTTGGCTCATAAACAAAGTGTTTGCACGAAATATTTCGCGGAAGAGACATGATTGAGGAGTCAAAGAGCCGAAGTTTGCCGACGACTGGCCTAGTTGATAGTAACTACTTCTGTAAAGGTTCCCAGGTTCGATTCCCGATTAGCACAAACACGTCGATTATTTTATCATAAACCACCAAGCAACACACTAGAAATAGCTTTGAACACATCCATGAAGAATAATTACGTAGTCAAACAAGAAATATGATGAAAAATCCCAAGTTACTCGTACCGTGAAACTCAGCGAAGTTTTTGAGGAATAATAATATATATGGTAAGATCTAATGCCATGGGACGCGAGCATATCTGACGCAGTAAATAAAAGCTATTCCTAAGGGTAAGATGATCTTTTTTGTAGCAAACTTTGCGGGAAGGAAGTGTAAAAACTTGGATTGCCTCAAACCAACTTGTTTCTTTGGCTGTGAAGTTTCTTGCAAGCATTTATTATCTGTCGGCCATCGACAAATGTTTTACAGACTTTGTTGTGAGTGAAATCTAGTAGTAAATGTTTAGTTGGGTTTAGTTACTTTTGTCTAGGGAATAGACAGTTTTGTTGGAAAATTAAGTAGTTTTTTTTCTGTACTAATAATATAATAAGGACCCATCCAATGTACCACGGAACACGTTTTACTAAGGACGTAACAATTATTCTATAGTATAAAATATAAAATCAAAAATATAGTATAAAATATAAAATGTAGGCATCAATAATATCTTTCAGTGCGCTTTTTTTTATTTTGAGATCCCACTAGAGTATATTTGCAGACATTCGGTTATTTTTCCCCACTCTCACGCCTGCAACTTTTAAACGGCTCAACCGATTTTCATCAAACATGTCTACAAACACTCGCAGATAAGTCACCTTTAATACAATAAAAACTGAATCAAAATCGCTTCATCCATTCGGAAGCTACGGTGGCACAGACAGACACACCCACAGACACGTCAAACTTATAACACCCCTCTTTTTGCGTCGAGGGTTAAAAATATCTACCATATTGTGAATTATTCAATCGCTGGATTTTCCAAACACGGAATACCACTTTAATTAATTAATTGATATAAACACAATATCCCGGAAAAGGACGGAGTAAAGTCGGGAAACGACTACTTAATCCCTGCGATCCCGCAAACTGTCGTTGCATCCCGGCCTTAATTATACGGGCGCGGCGATCCCGGGAAGACCCGGGATTTAGCCAAATTGTTTAAGTGAACGAATACTTTCATAACAACTCGTTTATTTTAAGAGAATTAGTTCATAGCTTATTGAGAGTGGATTATTAGAATTTATACGTTTGTATTAAACCCGAAAAACAATATTAATTACGCCTGCTCCAGAAGGTGGGAAATGTTTTTCAAGCGTGTGCATGTAGGTATTAAGTACATTCCTGCGTATAGTCAGCGCGTGTCAAGTTCTTTGGGATGCTCTACAGTCCATCAGCTTGATGGATTTTACCATATGAGGTGTCATTTGATGACTGACCGATTAAATGGAAACGACAGGAAATTTATTTTCTTATTACTTACACAAAAAGGTTTAGCACTCAGGTTTTTTTAATTAAATGATATGAGTGTTCTTGTATTTTACAAGGTTACATACTGTATCACTACACAAGGTTACACACTTGACTGTAAGTGTAACTAACACACTGTAAGTGTACACTGTAAGTTTGTTTACCTTACCTATTAATAATTAAATATCTACTTGTATTCTTTTGGGGAAAGTTCTCAAAGGTGTGTGAAGTCTGCCAATCCGCACTAGGCCAGCGTGGTGGACTATGGCCTGTACCCCTCATACTGTGAGAGGAGACCCGAGCCCAGCAGTGGGATGGGTTGCGATGATGATGATGATTTTGTTTTGGAAATTGCATCTTATGATATTACGTCGCACATTACAAAAGTGCTTTAAGTAGTAATTTTGGTACAACGACAGTAAAATTAAGAAAAGTATAACTAGTTCCAATTAGTAAAGAAAATTGTTAATTTAAGAGAAATTACTTTCTTTCATCTAGTTCTCTTGGCAATGACTACATGTTATCGGTTTGTTTGATATCACACGATATTCGAAAAGGGTCCTTAGTTCTTTCATGCTTAGGTTCATAATCGATTGAAGAAGAAATTTTAATCAGCTGATTGCGAGGACTTTTATAGCATTGTAAACATCAGTTTGTGCAATTCCATGTTTTAGTGCGAAACTATTGTTATTTGATAAAATACGAAGTTTAGTATTTCAGTGTTAATTTAACACAGCTAAACTAGGGACTTGCGACAGTAAACTTGCAAGGCGACACTTATATTGTGAACGTCGGTACTTAAATATTTAATTGGGAAATAAAATAATTCTTTTAATACTTCATTATGTTTCTCAAAAAATCTGTCTTAATATGTAAAGAGAAAAAATTGTGATCTTTTCTTAAAAGGACATTCTCACATTATAAATAAGTTTTATTGTAGTCAAAAATTATACCGAGAAGAATATAAGCTTGATAGCTAATATACTCGTACATAATAATATCATCTTTATAAACGCTGACCCGATAGACGTTCTGCAACCGAATGCACATTTCCATCTGATCATTTAGCATTCTAGTGGATATAGTCCAAAGATTATCTTTCAGATTTCTAAATCACTTATAAACTTAAACAGTTAAAAATTGTTAATTATTTAAACGTCACAACGTTATCGCAACAATTTTCATACGAAACCAACATAATAACAATAAACCATCTACTCGTAAAAAAAAACTGTATATCATTTGAATGAAAGCTGGAAACCAGGCAGAACGTTTGAGAAAAGAAATAAATATTTATTTATATGGAAAAGGTTTGTTGATGAATCCTTGGAAAGAATTTTTTTAACAAAAGCTCTCTGAGTTGTATTCAAGATGGCTTCAAAGGCAAAACGTCTCCCTAGAGTGTATTAATTAGAATGAAAATTATTTTCCTGCTTTTTATGGATAATGTGGATGATAATAAAAAATATTTTAAGACAAAATTTTGAGTTGTATAATTATTTTCAATGATATTATAGAGAAATAAGCAGATATACATATAAGTGATTGGCGATAAGACACGAACAGAACCCAACTGAACTGTTTTTGTTAAGAGTACGAACGAGACCTAGGTAGGTATTAAGATACTTGCGTAATATTTTTGTCTCGATGCGTACGACATTTTAATAATCTAGTAAGTAATTAAAAAGCTATTAAAAGAAAAAAATCTTGTAGAAAAATAAGTGTGTGGTGGGTGACACATGGTTACATAAATATGACGTCATCATTTTTGAATAGTGTTAACTTTAGAAATCCCTAAAATACACCTTCCAGAGCACAAAAAACATCAGGCGTTCCAACTAAGAATATTTCCAGAAGCTAAGTTATATACATAGACCTTAAACACTGTATGGAAATTGCCTGATGTCCTTTTAACTTTAATTATCGATACGAGCTGCTCTATAAATAAGCTGCGGAATTTTCATTTTATCCATAAATTTCCATATATCATCCCTTTATATTTTTAAAACAAAGAGTGGTGTTTTTACAAGCATACTGGATGAAATTTGTGATAAAATAAGCCGATAAAATATCTTTATGCAAAGCTGAAAGAGGATGTTTGATTCATATTTCACAACATGAATATTGTGAAACATGTTTTATTTAAACGTGGCAAATAAACTAATGTATAGTATTTTACCAAACTTGGATGATGTGTAGGTACACTTGCGCACATATAAATGTTACTATTTTAACATAGTTTTATCTTTTGCATATACACTGATGATGCGCGTTTGAAGCTTACTGAAAAAACTTTGTTTTAACTTTTTACCCGACTGCGCCTAACGGAAGGTAATATTTTTTGAGAGTATGTATGTATGTATGTGTGTATGTATGTATGTTCTTTGGCACGCTCCACAGCCTAAACACCTTAACAGATATCAATATGTGTCACTGATTTCGTCTCTATGGGTATGACAAAGGCTTTTTTATATCCCCCCATTTTTAGCTGTTCGTTTTTTGTTTTATTTTTAATTACTACTAAATATAGACTGCACAGCTTCTAACCAACACAATATTGGCACGCATTTGCCGTTGTAAATCGCATTTACCTCGGTAAGATCCGGTAATTTGCGCTCCAAGCCTGTATCACTACGAATACTTGCAAATGTTTATCGTGTCACTACTTGGCATGTAATCGGATTGTGTGCAAGCGTATTTAAGTTGTATGACCGTTTCAGACACACATAGAAACTTGTATCGTAAGCGCACAAATTGAATCTTTGTATTGTAATCGATATTAAGTCCAATCGCATTAATATCGAGTACCTAATAGTGTAATGTATTTAATGTATATAGAATGATAAATAGTTATGTTTGAATTGAAATTATTTACAAATATATTATACAGCATTGGTGGAATGTAATTCAAATGGTCCAATGGTAAATCACTCGTACGTCGGTGTGGGAGAAATGAATATTACAGTGTGTAACCTGTAATGTTACAATTTGTAATTTCGATGTAACTTGTAATATCAATGAGCATTTGCAATTTAAAGTTATTACATAGGTACATTTACGAGTTTATCTTAGGTGTACGAATTTGGAAGAGAGGCTAACATTATTTCGATAATTTCAGATTAGAATAGATTAAATAAAGCTATTTAATTTAGATATTCTGTATCTATAGTTAACTGTAGTTCGTATTCTTTATCGATTAAGCGAATTTTGTTATAAAAAACAATAATATATTATGCCAGCAACAATAATAATTTTACTAACACAAATCTCTGAACGCGGCATCTAATTACTTACGAAATACTAAAACGAAATTACTAGACATCATTACAACAACCAGTGTAATTTGACCTTCCAATTATATTTAAATCAAGCCAGTCGCTTTGGGATCAAATTTGTTATTCGCGAAGGACGGAGTGGGCAATGAGGCCTAGTAATGACTCCTGGGTATTCAGGTAGGAATTTATTGATGAACCTGCCTAACTGGTGTCCGTTTCGTAATGAAGGTAAATGAGTTCGTTACCCGTTTATATGCTACCAGAATATAGTTTAGTTTTTACCTGATTGGGCTGCGATAGGGTAGGATTTTCGAGCATGTAAGTATGTATCACAGACCAAAAAATATATAGACGCAGTCTTCGGTACATAAAAGAGTAGTAGGAAAAACAATAACGCTAATAAGCAATACGTCATGCGTCAGATCGTAAAATAAGAAAAAAAATATTAAGGGCGTGAAAAGGTAACAAACAAACATAGTTACTTTCGCATTTATAATATTAGTATGGATAAGTTTATTGTGAAAGCGCAGACTTTTAAAACCATTAACTATAAAATCGATCAAAACAACGAGGTTAAGTGCCTTGGTAACTGATTGAACTGAAATTATATTGAATACAGTTTCATGAACTCTACACATACGAGGTCTTTGACCTTTAATTCAAAGTAACTCAATCAGTGAGTCTTGCGTACAAAATTGTCAACGGTAAAACGAAGAAAATATGTGTACAATACATAAGTGGTAGAAATGAAACCTTTAAAAATTTTGGCATCAAAAATAATGACACGAATGTAACGACACGTATATAAAACACCAAGTCACCGTTTTTAAAACTTCTAGCGTCATCTATTATCACTGTTTGAAACTTTACTAATTCCACTTCAAATTTATTTTAGATTTTATTAATAGATGTTACTGTACTCACAACAGTTTTCAACACTTGACAAAATAGTACTACTAACATGATAATAGATGCCGCTAGTTAGAAACTCCCGTGCCGCCATCTAGTAGGCAAGTAGAAATACTGTATGTGTTTAATGCTTCTTATCTCATTTTCTCCAACGTAATTGAAGTGTCTGTCTCTTTTTACTGTCGCTAAATTTCGTTACATCAAATTTAAAATTTCAATGACGCTAAAGAAGTTTTCACTTCACAACTTTATTGTCATTAATGTCTATGGCAATGCACTTTGGAAATTTACTCACGTCCTATAAGAATAGAATATCGTGAATCAGCTGTTCTGAAGAATGATTCGATTTTAGTTAAGTATATGATTCAACGGTGACAAATTTAACGGTCTGTTATCGTTAGATAACAATCGTTTAGATATGCCGGAAGGATTTGGTTGGAATAAAAACTTCCGACACTTAGTTTAGGTACTAACTCTTTAACTAAACAACACTGCAGTAACATGTATTAGAGAGTAATCTAGGTCTTCTAAATTATGAGATGAAACCTATGCTCAGTAGTAGGTCATTGACCGGTTTAGGCAAAAATATTGGCAATTTTTTTCGAAATTAAAATAACCTTAGGAAAATCGAATCAAAAAGATCACAAGGTAAAATTTCTACATACGGCCTCTTTCTATCCTTTAACCGAGATTAAGCCATAAAAATAACCTCATACATCCAAAAGAACGGACATATAGTATCCGTTCCCCATAACTTAAACCCGCGCCGGTTATGAGATTCCCGCAGATATAATACTTTATTTGTACGGTAATGCACTCAGGAAAATTGACTCGGGTGCTATAAAATTGAGGTAATATGAATCAGCGGTTTCAGAGTTTGAATGCTGCCCTTTCAGGGTTCGGTAATCTTTACAATTTTCCTTTGAATTTTCTACGTGATGAAAATTGTATTTCTTTTCGTATAGTCACAATTTTTAAATAAGAAATCATTGAAATTTACGTGAGTGCTTAGTAATAAAATGACGTTTTATTAATTCTGCAAGCAAATACGCACTTATTATTTGAAAAATAAATTTACAAAAAAGGTTTTGTAAGAATAAAAATATATGTTAGTTACCGCAAATAGGCCACTATTGTGGTGGACAGAATTACTTTATCCCTAGCAAAAATTCTTATAAATACGCTCTTATATTTTATTGAAAACCTAAACAAAATTTTAAATAAGTACTTATATTATTTTGATATCATTGTTAAATCTTTGAAAATATTCTTTTAACTAACCGGTATTACTTTGTAGAATACCTATCCGTTTCAGGTCAATGCACCTAATTTAATAGAAGTAATCGAGTTGGTAGAGATACTAACGGAAATGATTTTTCTTATCATTTCTTCTACGACGTCGCGAGAACACTGTACCTAACAGAGATCGAAGTTTCTTGCGACATTTGAAGCTTATTACAAGCTTATGTTTAACTTGAAATGTTTATTAGTTTGTTTCTTTACTGAAAGTGGAATTAGAACTATCTTCTTTTAGACTATGGATTTTACGTTAAGTTAAGTACGATAGCAAGCTTTTTTGACTGTTAAAATTGGTCAAAGATTTTTTTAATTATAGTGCATATTTCACTTCCACCAAGGAGACTAGTCCAGTGACATCATATACGAATATGTGAATATACTACCGTTTGAGCTTTAGAGCGTGCCATACCGTATTTAAAATACGCTCGAAAAACATCCACATCCTGTCGCAATTGGGTAAAAATTAAATATCAGCAAAACAAAAAAATTCTATGAAGTTAAAAGGTAAAACTGCGTCATTATTTTGCGCAGTATTTGTTAGATGTCGTGTCTTAAGTTATTAAGCAGACAGGCGCAATTATAAAACTAAACATACATTTTATTGCTGAATTATAGTAGCCTGCTCAGCTCTTTATTTGCGTTACTTTCTTTTAGTAGGAATTTAAATGTAAACACTAAAATGAAAATGTTGAATAATTTGTTTTAATTTCTGTTGTTGATCTGTATGAATGATTTGTTCTTTGTTTTTGTACAAAACATTTACGTAGAGTTAAAAATAAAATTTAGGCAAAAAGCCAACCTCGTAAAATAAATTAGCCGCGCAGGATGAAAATCTATTCCTCCGTTGTCATAGCAACAGAAATAACTCCGATGGAAAGATTAATCGATCGACATCTGGAAGAGGCGGGTGGAGTGGAGTGGTCGAAGATTAGTCATTTGGGATTAGAGGATTCATTCACGCTTTTAACAGCCATATTATAAGGTAGATAAGGGTGAAATTGGCTTGGAAATAGGGTCCTAACCAACGAAATAAGTTGTACTGTTTGCTTGGTTCTTATTTATGTGAATGGCGTGCTGCAAGGAATGGTTCTGTCATACGCAACCATTCGATATTAGATATTATTCGTTTATTGCTCGAGAGAAAGTCAATGGTTATTCTTTCCGGTAGGTTAATAATGGCAGCTATAATTTAGCGTTACTTTACTAATGTTTCATTTATTTAGCTTTTGCTATTCGATATAAATCTCTTCTAGAAAATTTGCCGGAGTACTGATAACGAAAGTTAGATTTGTCGTGTACGAAAATACTGAATGATGAAATGGGTAAGGTAATGCAGTATTATAATTATGTACTAGATGCCCTGGTAGATGATCGGGAAATGATTTTATTTTTCAGTTGTCTTACTAAAAAATATGTACTAAAGCCATGTAGTAAAGGTTCATAATGGTACACAACGTTTGTTTGAACCTTTGTTTTGTTTGTTTTCTTAAAAACTTTACAACAGATATTTGCCGTTTCGTTCTAGCTCTAAAAATACTCTAGTTGAAGTCCTTTTAAGTTTTCAGAGTGAGCGCATTAATTCAACTGTAAGGAAAGGTGGGGTAAGACTAACACACGGGGCAAGACTAACACTGTCTATTATCTCGATACGTATAGCTTAAATACGAAATTCTTCCAGTCTGTAAGATAGAACAAACGTAAATGTTCTCGGCTAAAACACACACATGTCGTTTCTTCAAGTGCATATCGAGATAATAGACAGTGTTAGTCTTGCCCCGTGTGTTAGTCTTACCCCACCTTACCTTAACTATATTACTATGTATATTGTACGCAAACGGCGTTCGAAGATCTATTCAATTCTGCAGTCAAATACGCGTCTTTACGTTAGACGCAGTGCTCTCCATATACGTCACGTCACGTCTTAAACGTCGACGTGACTGATCCAAGAGCTGACGTTGACGTTATTAATGGGAATTGCGAATAATGTTGTACAAGTGGCTGTACCTGCATAGCAGAATGTGATCTGTTTCTTGTTGCGCAATTGCGCAAGGCTTATGGGTTTGATAGCGTTCTCAAATAAGCATAAGTTATGTATAATACACATGCATGTGGTGAATACATTCATCCTATACGTTTACAATGTACACACACATAGACGACAGTTATCTTTTCATTTCAAACAAAAAATTTTCAGGGATCACTTTATTCCACAATTAAGTTTTTTCCTAAAATACTGAGTTTCCTACCCGCTCAATGTGTATACGTATGTACTCGTATGTATATTAATATTGAATCTTATAGAACCAGAGATAGAACAGCGATTAAAGTTAAATGCTGTTTGTAATAAGCTTTCAAACTACAATCCGGAACACGATGATTCGTACGGGATTAACTTAAGAAATAGCTAGCTAGTTCTAAATCCCAAAACCTTCCGCATTGCTTAACCAAATCGCTTTAATCGCTTAAAAACAATCAGCATCAGCTCCAAAGCTACATGTAAAAGAAAAGAAAGACTCTCCAATCCAGCGTTATTTTTATGGCCCATTTCTTGCAGTTAACAATAAACACATCGACGAAACACAATAAACCCAGTCGAATGAGCAGCGGAAATCAGATGATCGACTCCGCCGTCACCCGACCCCTCGGATGCGGGCCATTAGCGTCGTGTGATTGTGTGAATGATGCCACGATATCATTCACGACACGATGCTCCCTATATACTGCTCGAGTGATACGAGAAGCTACAGATTTTCATTCTACATTTAACGTTTTTAACACACTTTCATGTATTTTAGACTGCACGAGGTTTTTAAATGGTAATCTGCTTGACGGATTTCATCGCGTGGTGGTTTTAGATTCGTTTCTATTAAAAGGTGGTAGGTATAGGTTATTCATTGTGTAAAAGGATTCACAAAATTTTTCGTAGTGGGGTTTTTCTATAACATAATTCTTATAGTAAAAATGTCAAATTCAAACTACATTATCCATAAAAATGTACCGAAATCCGAACTCTTATTTTTTACCTATTATAAACAGGTTTATCGCCACGATTACAAATAGACTATAATGACTTTGTTTACCCCGAGAAATAACTTTTAAACTATGTCCACCTAAGTACGTTCAACAATCCGACCTCCTTGTTTTGATAAACAATTCTGTTTGTTTCAAATTTAATTAACTAAAACCTCCCTTATCACTTACAGAGTTGAGAAGTGTCCTTGTCAACCGGTTTGCAACTCACTCTGAAGTTTACATTGTAAGTTTGGTAAACAACCAAATTATGTTGATTCATTCAAATATTAATAGAGTGAAAATATTTGACACAAACAGGTTATTGTTTGATGTTGTTTGAGTTCAAGGGTTTCCTGTTAAGGTGATCTGTGAATGAGAAATGACGTCAATTTCTATTCCCAGTGGATTAGTCACTAACCTCTTGTGTAACTATAACTTTTCCTATGAGACTAACTAAAGTTATTTTTACTTTAATGATCAAGTTGCACGGAAATGAGTAGTAGAAGACAGTTCCGCGCAAGTAGAAAGATTTTTTTTTAAATGCATTGCGTTTCATTTTGCCGTCATTTTAGCCTATAGCTGATACGTTGCCTAAGCTACTCTAGAGCGTATTATCTCTTCTCCAATGCCGATTGATTGACATATTAATCAGCATTGTGGAAGCAACATGGGCTGTATCATCCCCTCCTTTACCCTTCCTTCTCTTAACGGTAGGTTTTTTGCTTTCATATTCATGACTACTAGTTTAATGCAATTTCATTGCTTACTAGAGATGCACATAAAACCGGATAAGACCCAAACAAGACATCCATTCTCGCCTCATGTTATTACTTGCACCGCAAACAAAACTGTGTAATTTTGCGCAAGCTCACACTAAACGTAGCATTGTTTGAGACTGCAGCAAGAGCCATGCGATTACTGTCTTTATTTCCATGCATTAAGAGCTGCAATTGAGTGCAGAGACGAGTCTAACGTAAGTAATTTCGCTTGAATACGTTCCTTCGTCGAATTTCGTGTTGGCTGATGAAGTATTATCGAATCACGTCGGATTAGAATTGGATCGATCTAGACTTGTGTAAATTAATGTTGGAATTACTTGATTATTTATTCCTGTTAAAAGTAGCGCCTGTTTATTTAAGGCCATGTTTATTTTGTGGCTCGTTTTTATACTAAAGCGATTCTATACAACTTCTATTGGAGTCTGTCTGTTGTCGCCTGAAAACAAAAAAAAACTTTCATCTCGCTGAAAATCGAACCCAGGACCTTTTGAATGGCAGTCCGACATGACAACCATTGTACGAACCGATATTTTTTTGTAGCTGATAGCCAATAAGTCAGCTTTTCCGAAAATAACTGGAAAATACTTCATAGCATGCGAGAAACCGAGTGTCTGTGACATAATTGCTTGAGGGCATTGAAATAACGATAAAACATTTAAAACTTCGTATGAAAATGTGCGTTATCGAGATGACGGTAATATGGAACGAGTGAACTGCCGGTTGCAGTTGAATGGCCTTTTAACCGTTATTGAAACCGCTTTGAAATGAATATTTCATACTAAGTATACCTCGTTTTTTTCGTCGTGACATAAAAGGTAAACAATCTTGGCACTACTTTTATCCATTTCATTAACTTAAAAAAAAATTAGAAATGTAAAGAAATGTATTTTAACGTTAAATTATTGTTTAATCTTTAATTTTTTTTAATTTGTGTCTGTCTTATTTTTAAATCAATAATTACAATAAAAAGACACTGTAAGATTGTTTATCTTTTATGTCACGACGAAAAAAATGAGGTACACATAGTTAATATCGTGGGTAAATAAAACCTATTTAACATTTTACACATAACAGCAAATTATTCATTGTGTAACCGCAAAATTATTTACTTCAATAAAAACAATAAGTTTTAAAATTATATGATTGACGATCCCGTAGCCTAGTTGGTAGTGACCCTGCCTGCGAAGCGAGGGGTCCCAGGTTCCATTCCCGGCCGAGGCAGATATTTATGTGACAGATAAATGTTTGTTCTCAGGTGATGGGTGTTAGTGATGTGTTATTTGTGTTGTCCATGCCACCCGCGACACAGGGAATCCTACTGCGGGGGTATGAGTGTGTTAGAATAAGAAAAAAAACCTTGATACTTACATACTAGAATATACTTAGATACTTGAATGGTTCCCAAAGAATACCAAGCAAGTACTAATTAAAATATCTTAGTGAAAGACTTAACACTCAAATTGTACTAAACCGACCAAGTTTAGTGTAGCCTTAACAAAGTTTATATGACTCAGAGTTACTTCCGGCAAAGCAGTCCCGTCGCCGACAACTTTAAAGTTATAAATTATAACTTGCACTGAGTCGGTAAAAACTTTAGTTTTCATAGTAATTTCAATAGATAACGTTAATAAGATTTAAGCTTATCGAACCGTAAATTAGGGATTTCTTAAGGCAATTGTTAGATTATACACTAGAAGTGCAGGGTTCAAGTTTGAACCCTTTTTTAAAAACAACATAATATAGAATACATTTCTTTGAAACGCTATTCTTGTTTTATTTTCGAAGGTGAAATCTTCAACAAAATACCCAAAGCCATGGGTTATGGGGGATTTCTATACACTAAAAACCCCCCCACAAGACATCTACCGTATTCGGGGAGACTCCGGGATCTCGTATGAACGCTCCACTGTTGATAATGCTCCACTTACAGTCTCGTGACGGGTTTTAACATGTCAATAATCATTGGAATCGTCTTCACTGTGAAAGTGACACAGGTAATATTTTTTATTATAACCTCCCAATTCGCAGCAGTCAGGCGTTCTATTTTTCTATAATGATTACTAATTTAATTCAACTAATAATGGTTAGTTAACCTCTTTTCAGGAGGTCATCTGAGTTAACTACAATACTATAGCTCCTAAGTGGGTAGGCAGAGAAAAGTTCCGTCCCCAACTTTAAAGATGATTTATAACTTGCTGGGGACCAGTTTATTATCGTTTGTTGCTCGCAAAATGATAATAATTTTAACTTTGTCCTATTCGTTGGATTTTACGGTGGCATGCTTTATTTTTAAACTTGATTTATTTTATTTTAAAGTCTTATTGGGAGATAAGGAGCTATAGACATCATGATGACGTGTCAATCCATAGATACTATCAAAACGTAAGCTGTAATAGAAATAAATACTAGAGAAATAGATAAAACAATTTTCCAGCCAGGTATTGAATGAGTCTACAAATAATTTATTGTTTGACGTTATTAATTATACACGAATTTTGAATATCGAGTGAGTCTTTTAGTAATTATTAAGCAAATAAATTTTCACATAAAATAAAATAATTATTTCATATTCGCTACAATCACACCTCCTCGGGTTCATTACGGCGATTCGTTAAAACTGACATTAATTGTTTTACGGCTTGACGAGATGATAAAAGGGTGGAGTGGAGTGGCAAGCGTCTGAAATTCATGAATTGAAATTTAAATTAATAAGGGTTTTCATGTTTTATAGTCAGTCAGCGAAATTTAAAAAAAGGTTACGTAAGAATGCGTTTTAATAAAAATTAAGTAAGAAAAAATCTGTTCAAAAAAATATTATCTAGTCGAGTAAAAAACCTACTACGTCAAAAGGGTAATGTTATTGAGCGTATGTATGTATGTACTTTGGCAAGCTCGATAATCCAAAAAGTATGACTGATTATGATTACATCCTTAGAGGTGTCAAAGGATAGCCCAAACGGTACCACTAATTATGTTTATATTTTAGAGGTGTCAAAGGATTCGTATCCCTTGTGGGATTGGAACATCATTATCATAACCCACAACTGTCCCACTGCTGGGTTTGGTTCTGCGAGTCTGAGGGGTTCATGGTCCACACTGGCCAAGTGCGGAGTGGTAGACTTTACACACGTTTGAGAAGTTTATGGAGAACTCTCAGATGTGCAGGTTTCCTCACGATGTTTTCCTTCACCGAAGAAAGTGATAATGAAGTAGTTTCAAATACGCTCATAGCTTTTAGAATTAATGGTATGTACCGAGGTTCGAACCAAGGAACTACCGTTCGGAAGACAAATACTCAAACCACTAGACTATTAATAGTATCTAATAATAAAGGAACTTACTTTTTATGTAACCAAGGCACGTTCGCATGTACAAAGTCATATTTAATACGAAATCAGCAATAAATGCTATTATTTAGACTGTCAGCGACTCGTAAATTATTATTCGGAAGTTGTTCAGCGGAACTGTTCCGAGTTCGCAAGGCAAACTTTGTTAAGGAAATATCCAAACTTTATAAGGTTTTGTTCGATAATTTTTCTTTTATTTCTATGGCCTTGTGTAAGCAGGAAGGCGTTTTAGGGGTCCGTAATCAAAAATACTCTTACGAATTCTT
>LGAG01000039.1:602729-619272 GCA_001278395.1 Lerema accius | reverse complement strand
AGATTAAAAACCGTAGATATTGATTATTTTACGACGTTAATCTATACATTATATCAAAATTGAAAGTAGGAGGGGGGGTTTGTCTATGTGTTTGAAAGAGCATCACGCCAAAAAGGCTGATTTGACAGAACAATGTATGAAATACATTCATAATCCTTAACTCAGGGCGTTACTTAGGCTTTTTATTATGTAAATCAAGCCACTCTATCAATAGTTATTGCAATTTAAAGTTTGTTTGGGACTTCTTTAACTAACGTGACATGCTCAGCCATATTGAAAAAACATACAACAGTAGTATTCATTTGTTTTAATCATTTCAAGCAACAACTTGGATAATTTCTTGCTTATACAATAGAGCTCTAATCTTGAATACGTTTTGTTTATAGAAATATATGTATTTGTTACCGCAGGATAACAGGTAAAAGGTACACCGAAGTAAAGCGAGGGCGGGTCCACTAGTACATAAATAAAATAATGTACTCACGTCTGTATTTTTTTCTTCTTCTACAGATACGTGCAACAGAAGAGTCGCCTATACTTCACCGGTATCATTAACCCTTATGGTAATAAGTTACTAATACACTAATGGTATTGTTGATTGTAATCACTCGACAAAACATGGAAAGTAAACTCATTATATCTAATGTATTACTTCTAGCTTCATAAATACAAATGCTGTAGACGCAGACGATTATGTTATTGTCCGAAAACATAGCATTGTGGTTAAAAGTAAATGTAATTGCTGTTAGTAAAAAATCTAAGGTCTTGATAAAGCTCAAACATTGTTTAAAAGACAGAAAAAATTATAACAAGTGGCGTGATAACGTCTTATTAAAGTGGTTTGTTTTTGTGCAAATAAATTTCGACAAACTAGTCAGACCTAGCTTAGCTCTAACGGCAAACGTTGGTGTTAGAATAGTAGGGCGGAGGTTTAATTCCTTCACTTACTCGTATGTCACAATTTTCAAATTTCGTATGAAATTTTTGATCAATGTTTCCTTATAGCATTATCACGTTAAATTGTTGTTCGTAAACCGACTTCACGGACAACCATTTTTCATTAGCTTTTTGCTCTATCAGAAACTTGAATTTTTTTACTGACAGGAATTACAAAAAAAAAAAATTCTTACGTTTTTTTTATTGAATTTTAATAAGCTGTAGTTACAGTGAGTAAAAACGATAAAATGACAAAGGACAAAATATATAAAATTCGCGTACAAGGTGCATTGGCGTTAGTTTTATATGTATCTCGGGTATTTTGCGCCGCGCCACTCATATTCTGTAAACGCTCAATACGCGTTTCTTACTTACTCTTTCATATTGGACGTGTATTTTTTACCTTATCAAGTAAGTTTTTGTGGTAACTTCTATAACTTCTAGTAATAATAGAAACACTCCATTGATATTTTTTGGGGATGCGTAATAAAATAAAATTAGCCAATACCATCATGCCAATTCAATTACAGCATGCCAGACAAATAGACATACGTACAAACCCTACAAAAAAAAATTAAAAAAAAACTTCAAACAGCTTTAACCCGTTTTAGTTTAACCATTATAATCGATACGTCATATACTAAAATAGATTATGTTATACGTAAATACACTATAGTTATACAATTTATTTCCAGGTATTATAGCAGTAGTTGGAGCGTTTAATACATTATTTTATGACAGTCCTAATGTGACGCCGCTCTCACGAAGTTTCTGGGCTTTAATTAATGGAGGAATACTGTTCTTAAATATAACTGCAGTTTACAATGCCGTACCACGTATGAAATTATATCTACAACATTTAGAGTGCTTAAATCAGGTATGCTGTTAATTTAGAAGACTTTCTCTGATCTTTTATGTCATTGAAGGACGGAACTAAGGTACCGTAGCAAGGTAAGGCCTACCTAAGGTAGAACTTATTCTACCCTTACTTATTCTTAACCCTTAGGTTCTAAATATTTTCCATTCTCGCATTAATTGTGTAGCATGAATTTATTTTAAATTACACATATTTTCAGATAAATAAAAATGTGAGTGATTCTGAGGTAACAGGGACTAGAAGAAAATTCGACGTAATAATAAAATATTGCGTAATCGTTTCCATGATCACTAATATTATTACGTACGTTTACAGTCTATGTGTAGGTACAGGAGTAGAGAGTGCAACTTTGTGTAAGTAACCAATAAGATCTTAATAATGCTATACACTCATAGCCCCACACTAAGACCCGAAACTCCGTAGGACCGTGACGGTCGACGTCACGGAGACCCGTCGCAGAGAGCGAAATTTTATTAGTGCGTGTACCCCTGGCGGGCACCGCGCGTGCCCCCGCGACGGGTCCCGTCGCACGGAGGCGGGCCCCGTCGCATGTGTACGGGGCGCGACTGTTCGTGACGGACGCCCGCGCCGGCCCCTGCGACGTAGCAATTTTGTATTTTTTGTTTATAACCTCCCAATTTTCAGCCGTCGGTCTTTTATGTTTTTCCACGACTAGTATGTATAAGGACACATTTTTATACTGACACGATATAATTATAATTGTTTTAGATGTCAGTGATATAATTCAATCAGTACTATATTGCTGTGAACGCATGGTTCTTATTAACCTCGCGGTGCAATTTGCATTGCATACTCTACAAGTTTTGTACACCTTACAAAATGTGAACAAGCAGTTTGGGGGAGTAATCGTGGGACATTTTGTAGATAAAAATACACTACGACATGCTGTATGTAATGAAGGTAAAGTTATTGGTTTGTAATAAATAATTTATTTTAACTCTTGATCGGGCAGGCGTTGTTCTGTCACGAATACTAAGCAGCCAGAGTGCGGCAGCCGAAATGTTTGCGCAGTCAGGCTGGGCAGTCAAGCTGCGGCACCCAGACGATCATAATGACGTTGTATGACAATCAGTGCACGCAGACTGACGGCAGCCACATACATGGCTGCCGTAACAAGCGCGTTGGAATAGCTGCTCCAGCCAGTAATTCGTGGCTGCCTATAAGCGCGGACTCCCATACAACGTCGTTCGTTTGGGTTCCTAGAGCGCTAGGCTAACGGTGACCATTCTTTCGCAGTCGGGTAATAAAACTAATATGAACTTAATATTACAGTTTCAAATATTCGTCAATATGCATTCGATTATACGTATACATGCAAAGTGATAAGCCAGACGGTTGATAACGACGAAACTATCATAATTGTAATACTAATCATCTTCTTTGCATGTATAGTTTGGATGATACAAACTTACTTCTCAGAAATGTACAAGAATAGTAAGTAATCATAGTTTAAAACGCTAACACACACATACCCCGCATTAGGATTCCCTGTGTCGCGGCTGGCATGGACAACACAAATAACACATCACTAACACCCATGACTCGAGGACAAACATTTATCTGTCACATTAATATCTGCCCCGGCCGGGAATCGAAACCGGGACCCCTCACTTCACAGGCAGGGTCACTACCAACTAGACTATGGTAATTGCTAAGTTTTAAAACCGTGTAAAACGGCGAATGATGGGGATTGTAATAATTAAAATAAAACTGTTTCAATTTACAACTGATGGAAGTGAAACTTTAAAAAATTTTGGCTTCACGGTAATGAGACGAATGTGACACGTATACAAAACACCAAGTCACCATTTTTAAAACTTACAGCGTCATCTATTGTCACAGTTTGATACAATTTACGCATTCCATTTCAAATTTATTTTAGGTTGTAATTGTACTCAAAACAGTATTTAACACTTTACCCAATAATATTACTACACTAGTACACGATACAATAGATGTCGCTAGTAAGAAACTCGTGTGCTATACCATTATTTTCTCGCACGCTTGTCGCTTTTTCGTTGACTGAAATCACAACAATGTTAAGACGTTTTTGCTTCAAAAAGGTTTTTAATTAGAAATTGTAATTAAATGTTTAACTTCAATTTATTTGTAAAAGAAAAATTGTCATAAGGACGCATTTGCTAACGTTTTATTAATTTTTACTTATTAATTTGTGACATGAATGAAATGATTTTATGACTTCAATATTTTTAGATGTCCTGGATTACTTTTCGTGTCTTATATATCTAGCATCGAGTGGAGCTATATATATGTTTCTTTTAGTCATATTGATCGAACCATGCTATCGGGTACACGCAGAGGTATGTTTTTATGCTACTGAAGGGTTAAGTTTTTTGAGAGTTTATATGTATGTAAATATGTATGTCCATTTCATAACAGCTTTAAACGACACGAGGAATTTCAACATTATGGGGTGTTATTGGATTCACAATCGAAACGATTCTCGATTGGGAAAACGAGTATAGCCTGTAGGTACCACTTACATAGGCCCGAAACTGCGAAGTGGGCATCCGCAACGGGTAACTGTCGTATGTGTACGCGCATGGACTCCGTAGGGCCGCGTCGGTCGCCGTCACAGGGACCCGTCACGGAGAGCGAATTAATTTTATTAGTGCGTGCACCCCTGGCGGGCACCACGCGTGCCCCCGTGACGGGCCCCGTCGCGTGTGTACGAGGCGCGGCTGCCCGTGACGGACGCCCGAGCCGGCCCCCGCACGTGGCAACTTATGAAACCACGCGAGTGACCGCTTAACGCAGTTTCGGGCCTTATAGGTTGTGATAATTATGATTGTTTTGTAGATGAAGAAAACTTATCGGTTGGTGTGTAAATCGCTGCACTGCTCAAACCTGTCAGTTCAAGTCACCAACGAGTTGGACGCTTTTAAGCTCCTACTTGAGCTTAATAAACCAACTTATTCGCCATACCGTGTTTGTACTCTTGATCGACAGCTGTTTTTGAAGGTATGTTAATTAATTTCTAGAGGCTTTGTGGTCGAAATTTGACCACCATCTCAAACAATAGTCAAATAATAGATTATAGATTTGATATACCTGGATGGAAGATGTTATTGTCAACATCAACTGGTTATCAATGTGACTTTCTGTTTGCAGATTGTGTGCTGTGTCTAATCATTCTGCTATAAAAAACATAATGAATTTTTAACCCAAATTTTACAAAAAAAATTGTAGGCATTAGGCAGGGCAGGGCAACCTTTATCCGTTCTTTTACTATATGTACAGTTCAATCATACTTAATTATATAAATATAATTGTTAAAAACAATACTAATTTGTTTTTCTTGCTTACAGACAGTCGGCGTACTTATCACGTACGGAGTATTTATTCAGCACTTGTCCGACGACTTTTTCTAAATAGTAACTTACCTATGTAATAATTATGTATAAATTATTAATTTAAAGTTAATAATTCAAAAATTATTTGTTATTAATAATAAGAAATGTAATAAAGAATTTGTAATCATATTAGCATTAAGTAGTTTTTATACTAGTTATGTGTTGAAAATTAATTGTAATAAATATTGCAATACTACAAGATTATGGGCTGTTTTTCTTTAGAGTAAGTACATAAATAAAGCCGCATACAATGTTAAGCTGAACGCTTCTTACTTTACTAATATACCGAGAGCGTACGACTGCAACACTTTTGTCATTTTACAAAAGCTGTAAGCTTTTATACGATTGTCTCTAACACAAGTAAGAAAAATTAACTAATATTGTATTTGGGTTGTGATTACTTTCGCAAGTATTAGGGAGTAAAGGTGCAAAAAAAGTACCTCGCTTTTGTTAAAGTATTAAGCAAAATTTTTAACGTTCTTCGTCACGCTATCCATTCCTATCAGAAATAACGGCATTAATTGCCGGACACTTAGTCCAGATGCAAGCCGTTGCCGGACACCCTAAAATATTAGAAAATATGATCATACTTTCGGCGTACAAGAAAAGCTGAACTTTATATACGAGTATGTTACTTGGGGAACTAAAACATGTTAAATCTTTTTTTTATGATTTTAAGAAAGCAAACGAGCTGACAGTGCCACCAAATCTTGCCACCCATGGGTATCGTAAATAACTTAGAATAGGACTAACGTCCCCCACTGTTTAGTTATTGGTCCTGTTAGTAAAAAAGCCGGATAGTTTTGATGGTTTCTCCATATTGCCGGATACGTTGAAAGTACGAGCGCGAGGCGACAACTGCGGCGTTCAACCTATAGAGACAGAAGATATCTCTAATATACAATATTGCGTACAACATAAAAGGAACATACATCACAATTACTTATCTATAATATACAATATTAAAAGTAGGATTAATACATTTTGAAAATTAACATCAATGTCATTGTCTCGGCACGTAAGGACAAGACAACTATGGAGGGCCGAATTGTGATTGTCAAGTTGATTTACCTTTACTTTTGCTCAGGACTGCGTATTACCTACACCATCAAGTGCATTTCTGATGGGTCTACCTTAAGGTATCGTTTGGTATTATTCAAACTAGAAGCAACTTGGTGACTATTACAAGCTTTTATTTAGTTTCACCTGTCCGGTGTTTGTAATGAAATCTTGCAAGCTAAATTTCACCCACTTTCCGGTGTCCGATTGAGCTAAATTTTTACACACTATTCCAGTTCTGATGACAATGCATGTTTATAATAAGCATGATGCGATACTGCTACCAGGATTGGCTCCAGACGATTGAACTCCTCAACGCTTAACAGTAGGGACTTAAAATTTTGCATTTTAACTTTTTAGTTCTTTTTCTTATTAACAAGTAATAAAAGCTTGTTTAAAAAAAATTTTTTATCCTTTGTTGCTAGTTCTTGGGCCTTTGATTACAATCATTACATACCTACACCATAATACGAACATACGTCATTATTACCCTAATGGTATTCTGTTGATCGTAATCACATGACATATAATGGAACCTTGAGTTACACTTTTTAACCTCATAAATACGATAGCTGTTGAATCAGACGATACATTACTGACCGAAAGTATAACTTGTGATACTTGTGTAATGTGGTCAAAAGTATCTGTACAAAAACTAGTATAATATCTTTCAAGTGTTTTTTATTTATATTTTCACACAGTTTTAGGTCTCGAATTAATTAATATTTAGGGGATATTATAGAATTTTTGATTTTATTATATTTAAAAATGGTTACAATGAGCGAAGAAAACGATAAAATGACGAAAAGTATGTATAAAATTCGCGTACAAGGTGCATTGGCGTTAGTTTTATATGTATCTCGTGTATTTTGCGCCGCGCCACTCATATTCTGTAAACGCTCAATACGCGTTTCTTACTTACTCTTTAATATTGGGCGAATATTCTTTACCTTATCAAGTAAGTTTTTGTGATAACTTCTTTACTAAAACTCAATGTTACGCAATAATTAACTTAATTAATTAATTTCAAGACGATAATATAAACAAACCGACCGAGTAATATAAACCACTGATTAAACTTCATAAAAGTTCAGCAGAGTAACGACGTAGCCACGACACGATATTGAATGTATGCGTGCAGTCCGCGTAGCTCAATTTGTAGAATAAGTATCATGTTTCTATGATAGAAGTCAATTGAAGTCCTATAATGTCCGGCTTTTTCATCTATTAATGTTGCATAAAATCTTAAATAAATAATTTAAAAAGCCCTCGACACATTTTAACCTCAAACGAAGCTCAGAATAGTCATCAATATTATCTTTCTGTGCGCTTTTTTATTTTAAAATACCACTAGCATATATTTGCAGATATTCGGTTATTCTTCCTCACTGTTATACTCTACAATTTTTAAACGGCTCAACTGATTTTCATTAAACATGTCTAAGGACATTCACAAATAAGTCATCTTTAATAAAAAAAAAATTTAAATCGCTTCATCCGTTCAGAAGCAACAGTGCCACAGACAGACAGACACACCCATAGACACGTCAAACTTAAAACACCCCTCTGTTGCGTTGGGGGTTAAAATAGGCTTTATACGTAATACTAAAATCACTAGTTCCATTTAATCCATCCAGTGGTTTCGGAGTCTTTATAGTAACTTTGTTTTATTATCCTGCGAAAAAAAATGTAACCTAGAATAAATTTATAACAAATATACTAAAATGTACAAAGAAATATCCATTTTACAGTTGCATAATACATAGATGCAGCGTCATTTGTTTAAAGATTATTTTTTTACGTTAATACAATAGTAAATAGTTGCTAATGAACTATTTATTTCCAGGTATTTTTGCTGTATTCGAAGTGTGTTATGCAGTATTTCATAAGACTACATTGTCGCTACTTTCACGAAGTTTCTGGGCAATTTCAGTCTTAGGAAAACTGTTATTGAATATGTCTGCAGTATACAATGCCGCAGCACGTATGAAATTATATCTACAACATTTCAAGTGCTTAAATCAGGTATGCTTTACAACTTGCATGTCAGTTTTGATTTTTAATTTACTTATGTTACCAATTTCACCAATTTATTTTGATTGAAAAGCTGACATACGAGTAGAAAAAGTTAGTCCAGTATGATGAGCATTTATAAAAAGTATGAAAATTTTGAAAGGTCAGGAATGAACTGAATTGATTGATTTGATTGATTGTAGATGAGAAATAACTTGATTTTTAAAAATGTATCAAGTGTAAGATCTAAAGATCTTCTCGAGAATACAAAAAAATATTTTATTATGTGTATTTATAATGTTTATTTAATTTAATTGCATCTTTTTTCAGATAAATACAAATGTGGAGGATTCTAACGCGAGGAAAAATCTAACGAAAATTGACGTAAAAATGAAATGTTGCGTAATCCTTTTTTTAACCACTTCTATTATTTCGTGCTTTTACAGTATAAAACTAGGATTCGAAATGGGAAATTCAATTATGGGTACGTAACTAATAAAAAATACTTAATCAGGAGACCAGATAAACGTCATTCTGTATATACTGTCCGTATATCGTCTCAATTTGTGGTCGGGTTTTTGAGTTGTAGTCTTCTTTGAACTTTCCGCTGACGATGGAACAAAAAAGCGACAGCAAAAAGAGACAAACACAAATTACATAGGAGAAAGTGAGATAGGAAGTATTAAACAGTGTTTCCATTTGGCTATTAAATGGAAGGACGGGAGTTTTTTACTAGCGACATCTATTATCATGTTAGTAGTACTATTTTGTCAAGTTTAGAAATTTTAAAAATGGAAAGAGTAATTGTTTCAAACTGTGTTTTTAGATGCCGTTATAAATTGTAAAATGGTGACTTGATGTTTTGTATACGTGTCATTACATTTGTGTCATTATCTAAAAGCCAAATTTTTTGAGATTTCACTTCTACTACCTACGAGTAAATTGCACACATTTTTTTTTGACTTTATATGCTGACATGATATCTAAATACCAATTGGTCGAAAACGCAATATTATGGCTCATTGTACACCACAGAGCAAGGAATGTAACTTCTTACTTCCGTGTTGTACACAGTTCCTGTTTTGTTTTAGGTATCAGAAATGCAATTCAAACAATAATGGTCTGGTGTGAATACGTGATTGTGATTATGATTGTAATGCAATTCACATTGCTTGCACTACAAGTTTTGTACACCTTAAAAAATCTGAATAACCAGTTTGGTCGAGTGATTGAAGGACATTCTGTTGATAAAAATACGTTAGGAAATACTGCATGTAACAAAGGTAAAGTTTTGCGTTTCATCATCATCATCATCATAACTGGTCCACTGCTGGACCCGGGTCTCCTCTCACAGAGTGAGGGGTACAGGCCACCACGCTAGCCAAGTGTGGATTGTCAGACTTTACACACCTTTGAGAACTAAATGGAGAATCCGCAAATGTGCAGGTTTCCTCACGATGTTTTTCTTCACCGAAGCAAGTGATTATTCGTTTCTATTTCACACAACTTCTATTGTAATGTAAATGTTAATTGTTTCAAACAGTAATAATAGATGGCGCTATAAATTTTAAAAATGGTGAATTGGTGTATATACATATATTGCTGTATTCATGTCATTACATTCGTCTCATTATCTAGAAGCCAAAACTTTTAAAGATTTCACTTCTACCACGAGTGAATTGTACACATTGACGACCCCGTAGCCTAGTTGGTAGTGACCCTGCGAGGGGTCCCGGGTTCGATTCCCGGCCAGCAGATATTTATGTGACAGATAAATGTTTGTTCTCGGGTCACGGGTGTTAGTGATGTGTTATTTGTGTTTTTCATGCCACCCGCGACACAGAGATCATAGTGCGGGGGGGTATGAGTGTGTTATCGTTTTTTTTTTATTTATTAGCACACGCCCAGCTCTTAAAAAAGTTTAAAGCAGTTGCGTTTTTGTTTTCAGTATCTAATATTCGTCAATATGGTCTTCGCTATACAATAATAAGCAAAGTTATAAGCGAAACGGTTGAAACCGATGAAAAAAATATAATTTTAATACTAACGCTCTACTTTGTTCTTTTGGGTTGGATTGTACAGAATTGCTTTTCAGAAGTATATAAAAGTAGTAAGTATATAAGTAATAATTGGGGTATAGTACAACATTTTTTTTTATCTATGTAACTAAACAGGTCAAACGGACTGTAACGCGTCGTGGATTTATTCGAAATTCAAAAAGTGTATGACGCGTTGTAAAAGCATTTAACAAATTACTTTTACCGCTTATAATAATGTTGATATAATGGTATAACATTGTTAGAAAAAGTTATAATATTTGGAAAGTAATTTTTTTTACATTACTATAAAATTTCGATTTCTTCGCAGCAAGAAAAATCGTGATAAGGACGCATTTGCAGTTTTTTATGCTAGTAGTTATTATTTAGTTGGATAAAATGATTTTATGACTAATAATTTCAGGATTCCTGAATTATTTTCCGGCTATGTGGCATCAAATAACTAGTGGAGTTATATATTTGTTTCTTTTGTTAATTTTGACCGAATCATGCCATCGGGTACACAAAGAGGTAAGATTTCTGTTTCTTTATATTGTTCTCGCATGACTTGAACTTATCTTAGACACCATTACAGTCTTGAGCACGTCAGCGCCATCTATCTAAAGTTGAAGAGTTTGTTTGAACGCGTCAATCTCAGAAACTACTGGACCGATTTGAAAAATTATTTTAGCGTAAGATAGTCCATTTATCAAGGAAGGCTATATAACATCACGCTAAGGTAAATAGGAGTGGAGCAGCAATAAAAATATTGCGAAAACGGGAAAATCACGCAGGTGAATCACGGACTATAATAATTATGATTCATAAAGCCGATGATATGACAGGCATATTGCCTGCCAAGACTTTAGGAACTTTTATTGTGATGGTATAAATGATTTGTTTTTCTCTACAATATTGTTTATATTATAAATTTTGATACACGTTAAGTGACCTATTAGTTCTTAAGACGAAATAAAGGATTTGAATTTGTTTTGTAGCTGAAAAAAACTTATCAGTTGGTGTGTAAATCGCTGCAATGCCCAAACCTGTCAGTTCTAATCACCAAAGAGTTGGACGCTTTTAAGCTCCTACTTGAGCTTAATAAACCAACTTATTCCCCTTGCCGCGTTAGCACTCTTGATCGACCACTAGTTTTGAAGGTATTTAAATTATTTTATTTACTTTTTTATCGGTTTAAGTTAGCAAACGAGCTGACAGTGCCACCAACCCCTGCCGCTCATAGACATCGCATCAAACATCGAGTAGGACTAAGGAGGAACTGTTAGTTGGTTAAGTTATTAGTTGTTTGTTCGTTGCTACCTAGGCGGACTATAAAGATTATAATACCAGTATAGCTGGGCCATTACAAACGTGCAAACTACGTCATCAATAATTTTATCATATCTCTCGTTCACACCTATAGGTATATCGGAACTCTCACTCCCACATTCCAGCGAGAGTTCCGATATACCTATAAGTGTGAACGAGAGATATGATAAAATGATTGATGACGTAGTCTGCACGTTTGTAATGGCTCTACTTATAGTAATATTAACTAGTAAATTAATAATACTATTGATAATATAAATCTTACGTGAGCCCTACCACGCGCGGCCGGCTTCTGTCGCCTCTTACGACGCCCTGGTCTGTGGGCATGGGATTGTGGTTAGTATTCTATGCCACCCCAATATGGCCTTATTACTAGAAGAGGCTCTGTGGTAAAATTTTGACCATAATTTATTATAAACGCTGTGCTGTGTCTATTCAAATAATGTATGATCGTGTGCGTTCTGGCTTGAAGAAATTTTGTAACACATTTAACACAAAATTTCTTATTTCTATTTCTTCGCCATTTAAACTTTACCCATGTCAGAGTTGTAACTGTACGAATAAATATTTAAGTAAATTATAAGATAAGAATTGTTAATTACAATTTGTTTTCTTACTTACAGACACTCTGCTCACTTATCACGTACGGAGTATTTATTCAGCGTTTATCTGAAGACTTTTTCTAATTAGTAACTTATTTATTAATGCTTAATTTTTACGTTAATAACTTTACGAGTTATCTGTTAAAATAATGTTATATTTAATCATGTCAGTGTTAAGTAGTATAGTTAAGTTTGAAATTCTTAACAAATATTGCCTTTGATTCAGGATATATTTTGCATAATTTTCATCCGAATATTTAATATTGCTTGATACTATACATGGCCTACTATAATATAGTAATAATAACGGACTCGGAGCTAAGCTTTAATGACAAGAAAACTTGAGAAAGAGGAAACGCTACGAAGAAAATTTGTCAGTGAAGGACATTAAGAGTTTCTCAAGAGGTCACGGTCACCTTCCTGATATTCTTACTGCTTTCTGTATAACGAATGGACGCTCACGCTGCTCCACTCCACGTAAGATCCACTCAAATATCTTGACGACAATCGTCGAGATTTTACACAGAAAACGAAATGTACTTTGGAAGTAAAGAAGCTATAGGTTAGAAAACAAGACTGTGCTATTTTGACGTGAATAACGTCTTTTTTGCTACTATAATATGAGGGCAATATATTTTGATTATTTTCGTCGTAAATACATAATTTTTTTTTTCTAATAATGCTGTAACATAAAAA
The DNA here is from genome assembly GCA_001278395.1 of Lerema accius. Taxonomy (NCBI): domain Eukaryota; kingdom Metazoa; phylum Arthropoda; class Insecta; order Lepidoptera; family Hesperiidae; genus Lerema; species Lerema accius. The sequence continues at coordinate 606,329 of LGAG01000039.1, read as the reverse complement.
CGTATTCACGTACAAGACACAGCTGTAACAACTTATTGTTTTTAGTCAAAGGAATATTAATAGGCATAATTATAAACAAGATTCTGTATTATGTAAGATGGTAATATTTGTATACCGTGGTTTCTATATTATGTAAGATAGTAACGATATTATATGCCATAGATATGTTACGTCATTACTAAACAACCGACGATGTTCTGCGCTACATAGGTACGTCTTAACGGCAGTTATTTGCTGTCTCGCTCTTACCCTGAAGAAAAAATACTGCAACCAGCGATTACTTAAATAAATTGCTGATTGCAACTTAATTATTTTCATACCTTAACTTCGAGTGCAGTTACGACATACTTATTAGTAGTATAAAGTACGCGTATACGTATACGACGACTATTGAGAGCTTAAAAATGGATTCCACTTTGTACTGTAAAGTAATGATTGCACCAAAACAGCTTATGTAACCTATTTTGAATGTTTAGATAACTACTGGAAGTGTTTACGAGCTTCATACATTATTTTGCGGTAACTAGGCCTGTGCCAATCCTTTATTCAGCAAATCTTACTGTAATTTTTAACCCTCACACTATTTATTTTATTTTATTTATTTATTTATTTCAGACTCAAGTCCATAGATTAAATTACAATTAAAATTAAAGTTACACCAATTTTATCTACATTAAATACATTTAACAATTGAATTTAAAAATTGTAAATTTAAAGCAACATTACACACAGTTTATAAGGACGCATACTTTGCATGTATTATGCTACAATGATTTATATAGACGCAATCATATCTCTCAGCTAGTGCTTACACACTAGTACGCTAGTACGCTACGCTAGTTCTAGTACGCTAGTGCGTACACTAAAACTAAACGCTAACATATTCATACCCCCGCATTAGCGTTCCCTGTGTCGCGGGTGGCATGGAAAACACAAATAACACACCACTAACACCCATGACCCGAGATTGTTGTTGTGAATTTATCTGTCACAAAAATATCTGCCCCGACCGGGAATTGAACCCGGGACCCCTCGCTTCGCAGGCAGGATCACTACCAACTAGGCTACGGGTATGGGCTATTCTTTAGTAAAGTAACTAGATGTTTCATTGTATACGTACGATGCTGACAATACAGAAAATAACGGTTTCAATTTTGGACTATCATTTAAGAGTGTCCTGGGTTCGATTCCCAACGAGGCAGAAATTTTAAGAATGAGTTTTTCTTTTCGTAGTCTTAGAATTACGTATGTGTAGTGTGGTGCTGTTTGTTATAGCTATAATTAATTATTTAAGTATGTCTATATATCGTCTTTGTAAAACAGACTAACGCCTATCAATGTGTATATCATCTTGTAGCTGTCGCACATATGAAAAAGTACTTAGATTTTCAAATCGATATTCTTAAAAATAATATAAAAACAATATTGAAAACAAAGCAAGCCCGAAGTAACAATAGATTTGAAATGGTAACTCACTGTTGCACTAAGGGTCTATCCACATTTTGCCGTTGCTACAATAATTATTTATATCTTACGTAAATTCCGACATTACTGGGTATTCTCGAAGTTAATTCCTTGACTGAAAAGTAAACAATATTTATAATTGTTTTATTGATAAGATATTTTTAGTGCGTCGCTGGCGATTTGGACACAAATAAAATGACATGTTATACGTCATAATCTGACAAGAAGCTTTAGCTATACCATGTAGCAACGAATCTTTGTTAGTTCTTTCTTCTGTGGGCTATATAGCGCGCCAAAGAATTAAACATATTGGACATACATACAAGGATCATACGTACCTACATCTTCCCTAAAAACATTACTCTTCTTCTGGCCCAGTAGGATAATAAATAACTTAGCAACGTATCTGTGCTAGTTCTTTCTTCCGTGGGCTATACAGCGTGCAAATAGAATTAGACATAATTATTGGATATACATACAAGGTACGTACGTCTTCCCTAAAACCATTGCCCTTCTTCTAGTGCAGTAGGGTAATAATAACTTATCAAACAGCGTAGTGTGGTACAAGCTTTACAGGTGTGAATGATACATCAACACAACAAAGTGGTATCACAATTTCGCATTCAGATTTCTCTTTTGTTTTCCTTATACGATCACGAGATTTATTATTGGAAATATTCTGTTCTTTTGTTTTTATATCGAATGCGATATCTGTATGGATTGTCAATAGCATTAAGGTGATCAAGTTTGTTTTCAGATTGCCAAACGCGATTGTTTATAGCAGCGTTTAAAAGCCTTTACACTCTTTCTTTTCTCATTTTTTGTCAGCAACGCGTCGTTGATTCCTTTGAGCATGGCGACGGTGATCGCTTAATCAAATAGGTTGCTTATTTATTTGAGAATAATAATAATAACAAAAAGGTTGAAGACCCTATTCTAGTCCATTCTAATAGTGTTGAGTAGCAGAAGCAGGTATTTTATAGTCTAAGACCTGGTGAAGACAGAAATGTTCCAAGTTATTGAAATAGGATACTGAATATAGACACGAATATGTCACTGGTACAATGATAGCCTTAAATAGTTCTTCTATATCAACGTAAGCGTAGTCGGGATCTATGGCTACAAATAACTGCTACGACAACCTGCTACGAGGACTTGCTACGAGTAACTGCTACGAGGACTTGCTAAGAGTAACTGCTACGAGGTGTTGCTACGGTTCACTGAGTGCTCTTATCTCCAATGGTTGCTACGAGTAATTTATATTTTTTAGGTATTCATTTTACTTACTAAACCGTGAATCTAAAACCATGAGACTTTGTACAGCGATTCTGTGTAATTATAGTCAAAATATTTTTTTGAAAATTATTATGTAAAACGGTAAAATGTACGCTGAATTTGAACCATTACTAACTATCAGTTGGTTACCTTTTCCAGCCTAAGCTATTGAACCGATCAAGTTGAAATTTGGCAGAAGTGTAGTTCTAATCTAGGAGTAAGACGTAACATAGATTTTGTTTCGATTTTACGATCTTATATCATGGTTTTCACCTTTAGATGTTTGAATCATACTTAATAAAAATGTTGATTGACTGACAGACACGCTACAGCCTAAACGGATAGACCTAGAAGCATGAAACTTGGCACAGAGGTTCCTTCTAGAGTGTAGGGGAGCACTAAGAACGGATTTTTGGAAATTCCCACTTTAAGGGGGGGAAATAGGGGATGAAAGTTTGTATGCAAATAAAAACAAAATTAAAGCAAGCAGTTTGCAAATTAGTATTTAAGTTTTCGATACTACGCTAAGAAGTGCGGATTTAAAAAAAAATTGGAAATTAACCCATAAGGGGGTGAAATAAGGGATGAAAGTTTGTATGAAAATTAACCAAATTTTAAAGCTAGCAGTTTTCAAATTCGTGTTTGGGTGTATGGTTGAAAAGGATGTAGAACCTTATTTAACGATTTTCTTAAATCAACCCTTAAGGGGGTAAATATCACCGCAAAACTATAATTTCCGCAAGCAAAGCTGCGGGCAACAGCTCGTGCCTAATAAAAATTGTCAGGCAATACGCAGACTTTTTACACACGTTTTATGAAGCGAAGCGAGGGCGAGAAGCTAGTAATCTATAAACCAGTTGC
>LGAG01000039.1:590116-602513 GCA_001278395.1 Lerema accius | reverse complement strand
TAGGAGTAAGACGTAACATAGATTTTGTTTCGATTTTACGATCTTATATCATGGTTTTCACCTTTAGATGTTTGAGCGCCTAATAAAAATTGTCAAGCAATACGCGGATTTTTTACACACGTTTTATGAAGCGAAGCGAGGGCGAGAAGCTAGTAATCTATAAACCAGTTGGCTTACCAATATCGTACGATAGTTAAATTAATATGCGTATTTCGTTACCCTTGCAATAATAACGCAATTACCACGCAGTGAAATTAATGTAACCGAGCACAGATTTCGAAGAGAATGAAGCAAAATATTAATAAATGGATGTATTAATGTATGGGTGAATTAATGTTACGTTGCTATAATATAAGCTTTATGATAAATTAACGAAAAATTTAATTAATATTAATTTGATTTTTTCTTATAAAGAGGTTGTTCGATTCTGTGATTTAAAAGTGGTAGTTGGTTAGTTGATCGGAATTAATATAATAATTTTAGGCTCTTCTGTGCTTTATAGGGCACAGAAAATAAGTTATTGGGCATCAAGATAATCTGACAGTTAGATTATTAAATATGTATATTACGCATTATGTGTATATAAAATGTAAGATAACTTTTATTTATACTAAATTGTGTAGTCTACAGTATAAAATATGAGTCAAATTCAAAAACATAGCCAAAAAATCCTTTCAAATAATCAGAATTCTTCCTTTACATACTTAACATGAAGGCTGCAAATTCCTCGTTGAAGATGAGCAGATGTGTAGAATGTTGTACTTTTAGGCTCACGTATTCAATTTCATATGCAAATCCATGGTAATCCTTGACGACGTCTAAGACATAGCGAAACGTGACAGGTTTATTAAAGCACGAACACAAAAGCCTGTTGAAAGACAAGATTCTACATTCGTATGTGCAGATCTTATCGCTTAGTAGTGATTTCTAGTAGATAAAAGAATGATAATAAAAGATATAACAGACAAACAGAGTATAAGTAGGTAATAACATTTCAAAATATAGGTGTCAATGATACATTTATGCACGTATTTTTTTAATCTACGCTCACTTTGTAAAGGTGCTTTGATATGGAGAAGGAGAAACCCCCCGCATATTTAAAAAGAAAAATTATAGGTACAATAGATATTTTTACAAACTTTATCTTGTAACATAATCAAAACTAGAAACAGAACGACTCAATAATAATACTCTGTTATACAAAAACGTAATAACAAGACAAATAATATAATTAATGCAGGCCAACGAATTTTACAGGAAGCCTAGGGACGTAGGGATATTTCGGATATATTGGTATGTTTACAGGAGGTCCGGACCAGCTATAAATTATGTCAACGTAATACCAGAACAAATTGGAGAGGCGCTTCCACCTTATCAATTTACCTAACGAAGTGCATGCCCTAATTTGGCAGGGTTGGCATATATCCAAAACTGTAGCATAGCAGTGTTGCTTAGCGTTGAAATTATAAGATGACCTATTTACATCTATGAAGGAAATTTGCTTGTGAACGGCTCAGTTCTGTTTGCCTATCAATTTGTAGTAATAACATGAAATGCAATTCAGGATTAGTGCGGTTGGTATAATGTTCATATTATGAAGTATGGAGCAATAGATGTTACTATGAAATGGATAGTTATGTTAAAATGTGACACATTTTGGTACCTATTAATAAATTAATTAAGGCTCTATGAATTGGTGACTTTATATACGGTCTATATTCAATGATTTGTTACTCTTGTAAACACTAAGGTTTGTTAAATTTTTAACAAAAATCAAAATATTGTATGATTATTGATGTAAATCAAAATTTTATATCATACCTTAGGTAATATTAGATGCTTTTTAAAATTATACGTAATTATTATAATGATATACAACATAATTATTAAAGCAGGCAATTAAAAAAACCTATCAAGTGTAGCGAAAATAATTTTTCATCACAGCAATAGTATTCGCTTCGAGAATTCCACAGAAGAAAACTCGTTCCACATTTACGGGTGTAAAAACCGCAATTAAAGCGTGAAAATGTTAATTTTCTTCCAAGTATTTAAATTTCCTGTTAAAATGGCTCGAACAAAGTTTTCCATTAGGCTATACGACGACATAGACGCTTGCCAATCCAAGATTTCGGCGGCACCCTTGGCAAGTCACCGAAGAAGTATTAACTCAATAAATCGATTGGTTAACCCGGCGCCGCCCGAGACTGTATATGATTCATAACCCAATAAAAAGACATACGATGGGTTAAGTGCCGGTTTCATTGCTAGCGATAAGCTTGAAGTACATAAAAGTTTTTAACGGATGATCGAATGAGGAATGATAAGTAACCACGTACCTTAGTTAGAAATTGGTAACTGTTCAAATTTTAAGCTCTAAAATTGACAATAATTACGATTTGTCTACAATTTTGAACTTACAATTGACTAAACATGGGGGAGCGCTTTAAGGTAAATTAAAGATAGAAACAAAAAAAAGATATACATTTTAAAACAATAAACTAAACAAAAAAAATTACAATCAATTTCCATATATAGTCAGAAAACTTAAATAATATTAAATGATTATAATTTAACGAACTAAAATGTAAAACGTCACAAGACAATAAAACATATTTTTTATTTCGTCGCGGGTAATGAAACGGAGCCTTAAGAAACGACCTCGGTATAGTTCAAAACATTCAACGTCGGGAAGCTGGCGAGTCTCCAGATTAAGAAGTTTAAGTCCAATAATTATAATTTACAGGAGCGAAGAGAGAGCCGTTTTAAGGTAATCGTACTTAGTAGTTGGATGATATTCGCTTGGCGGAGATGAAAACTTGCGTAATCAGTACACTTTAGTCCGATACCGCTGGCTCTTTTTGTATTTTTGTATTTTATGTTTGTGTTTCTGTATTTATCTGTAACTTGTTTTGCTGACTGTACTCTTGTATGTATTTTATTTTACTCAGTGCCAAAACTCCTTAAGTTTCTAAGCTACGTACATTCTATTAAGTTTTAGATAATAGATAAAGAATAGGATTACTGTATGCTCTTAAATTTTTCTTAAACACTTACTAAATCTAGTGTTCGAAAAGACGCATATACTTATAGCAAATTACATGTCAGACCGATTTTATAACTAGACTCCATAGTTCTACAGCGATAGGTGCAAAGGGCAAATTTTTACTTTTTAAACAGCAGTCAAGTGCAGAATAAAAAAATAAAAAAATTAATACCATAAAATAGAAACATTATCAAAGAATTTTTTATAATTATTAGAGTACAATTTAATGAAGCAGCGTATTAAGTCAGAGTAAGTTGTATTTCTCACCAAGATGTAATATTGGGTAGAATATAGAATGCAAACTTAGTGGAATGAAGTGTGCGGTGAATGATAATGAATGTCAAGCGAGTGTAAAAGATTAATGTATAATACAGCGATGTAGAGGGGTTAGCGAAGATATTGCTATACGCTACACGCAATAGTTGTTGATAAAAACCTTCTAGGACTAAAACATGTTGTATGTAAGTACTAGTAGAAGTAATAATGATACTGTAGCTTAATAATACTATAACAACTTCAAGAAAAGTAATAATTGATAGGCAAACAAAAACGATGAACATGAATGCTATTTTTTACAGCATAAGACAATGTGTCACAATAAAGATAGATCCAATGACACCTGTCATGATGAAATCTCAGACCAAAAAATGACTGAGTCTTCAGAACAAAAAAATGAAGTCATTTTTTTTCTCTTTTTTACGACTTCACGTATGTCAAAGCGCGGCGTGGCGAGTCGAACGTTATCATCTGTCGAACGTTATCATTTGACAAGTACGTTATGTTTTTTTTACTACGCTCATTTGTTCCTAAGTCTCAGTCTATATATTTTTTTGTCTGTGGATGAAATCCATAGACTATAAATATCAAAATGCCAAAGAAATGGGCATACCATCCGGCTGAAAATAATAACCCGCCTTTAGTAGTCGCGTAAAAATCACTTAGTTTATAATATAAACTATATGTATATTACTCAAATATATAACTCGAAACTTCTAAACAAGAAAATAAAATACCCCTTAAGGGTGCTGACACGCTTGACAGACCACTTAGAGTCAAGTTATGCTACACTACACGTTACAACGTGTAATGTTACAAGAGCTGACGGCTTGTTAGGTAGATGTGCGCCGTTTGAAACGAAATACTTCGAGAACAACAGTGCGTCACAATCAATTTGATACTTGAAGCTAAGGAGGGTACGAATACAGGCATTTTCATCTCTCATAAACAGGCACTTTGTTCGGCGTCAACCTTTATCTACTATTACAATTATTATTTCAACAAGTTGATCTAGCAGACGTTTTGCTGCGAGTTATTAATTTATATTTATAACCCAAGTTTACTACCTATTCGCTTTTATCATTCCGATATTTTTATACGTAAACTTTAAGGAGTTCTGCGTAAAAATATACCGTTCTAATTTTTGAGATTCCACGTAGATTATTTTAAGATTTTCTTCCACTTAACCAATGTCCCCGTAAGTCTAAACAGAATTAAATAAATATCAGCCAAATCGTAGTGTTCCCGGTACATCGTATCTGAATCGTACCGTATCGTTATATTATAAATATCAGTCTAATCTTTGGTGTTCCCGGTACATCGTATCCGTATCGTACCGTAGCGTATCATTTTCGTATAAAGGCGCCATTTTACCATCAGTTAGTTCGTAGGCCTTTACTTGCCTCAAAAAAAGTCTTTATTTTAATTACAAACAATAGTATCCAAACAGCGGTATGTCTAATTTATTTTGAAGTTGTACTGCACAAACAAGCACTAACTATCAAGCGTTCACATTGTCTCGAGGGCGCATTTGCAACGCTCTCGTGATAAATTGTCCTCGCCATTTGCCAGCGATACCCCTTGTTACATGAGAATGTAACAGATGAGCATTTATGGGTTGTTTTATCGTGATTGATACGCCCCTCTTATAATTTTGTTTTAAGAATTTGAATTGGGAGAATATGCTAAGACGTTTTATAAAAAATGGATTTTCGTGAGTATTAGACTGTTATGCTGTGTTACATTGAGCATTGTAGTGGGTTTTTCTATTTCGATTGCAGTATCAAAAATAATTTTAACCGTATGTCGTGTGAAGAAGGCAGATTTTTCGGTTTATGCTAATCTTTATGAATAAGCACGAAGCAAAATTTTCTGTATACACTACCGTAGTCACCAAAATCGTCACATTTTAATTAATATTCTATTGATTATTAATACTTCAGAGGATACTTGATAAAATAGCCTGTCTTTAAGTTGACTTTGAGCAGGATTGATTAAACCTTGGTTTGACTGATAAGGAGAATCAAAACGCTCATAGCGTGGCGTTTTGCTAGTGATCGACTGAGTTTAGCAACAACTGTCGGTATGGGGAGCCTTAAACGCTAAGTGGCAGAAGTTTCTATCAATTTAAATGCAGATGTGACCTGTCTTTCTTCATTGTTATTGATGGTTTTTTATTTAGAGCTGCGTAAAAAAATATGAGAAAACTAAGCCTTATCTACAGGATAGTAAAATTTGTCTCTGCATATACGAGTACCTTATGATCATAATATTTTATACAGTGCAGTATAACTTCTATGACAAATAATAAAGTGTATAAAAGGTGTCATTAATATCTGAACTCCTTTTGTGACTTAAAATTCTTTTATAAATGTTCATAAAATAAATAAAACTAGCGACGTTTTCGTTATAATTGAGTTGTTAAACTCTATTTTACACTAAGTATTTCTCAAGCAATTTTTCCTAATAATACATTCGTTGTTTTATGAACATACATTGTATGTTGTGATGTAATAAATCGTTTATGCCATTTGCGCTATACCCGTTTGTTATGTTATATAACAAATGAAACAGATAAGCATTTGCGAGACGTTTCCAGTGATTGATGTGTGTTCTCGCCTTTCTTGTATACTATGTTTGTTTAACTCCCTAATGTCCCAAATACTAGTACTGTTAGGACTGTAAATTTTAGTACAATCTACTTTTAACCTAATGACTTAGATATTACGTTACATATTTATGTCAGTCTCAGTTGTCCGTTATTTTGAGCATTTACTAAAGGTACATGAGAATTTAAGGTCTGGAGTATCTGGCGTGGAAAATATGTAGCAGAACAACGTCTGCCCGGTCTTCTATTTATAATATGTGATTCAAACCTACAAATATTTATCAAAGCTTAAAACAGTATTAATTTGAAACTAACCGCACTAACCATGCCTTTTTGTGTCAATTTAATTGCGAATTTGAAATAATTGAATAACTATGGAAGCCGTGCAAATATTTTGAACATAATTGAATGTTCAAATATTTCAATAAATTTATTAAACAAAGTTTTTAATCACTGATTAAAATATTTGTACTTCATTGTTTGCGTTCCTTTATAAATTTTGTTCAACGCGTATTGTGGTAATGAGTATAATGAGACAAAACTGTTTATATTAATTAACGCAATTTTGGCACGCGTCCGGAAAAATTTAGAAATTCTCTCGCAAAAATTCAGGATTCGTACTCATTAAAATGCTCTCAGTTTAATGGCTTGCGTCGATTCTAAGCGATCGACGAAGTTAAGCAACTGCAGATGTGGTCAGAAACTGGATGGGTGACCGCCAGTAGCTAAAATAAATGTACTTGAGCGTTTCCGTGGCTTACAGTGCCCTATTTTTTATAATTACGGTAACCAACAGTACACACAATTATTGTTGTACAATTTTGAAAATGATATTACATAATTATAGATTTACCTAACAATCGCCGCGTCTCCGCTCGCGTAATTTTTCCGTTTTCGCAATATTTTTTATTGCTGCTCCTCTCCTATTTATCTTAGCGAGATGTTATATAGCCTATAGCCTTCCTCGATATGGACTATCTTATACTTACAACATTTACTAGTGATGAGAGCCAATTTAAGTAACAAAGTTTAACTAAACCAACTTACAATCATGTAACACGAGTGACTAAATAAAGCACAGAAATGGCTACAAAGTGAGTTAACCGTTTGTTCCATTTTAAGTTTTTCTAAAGGTACGATTCCGTAAAACACGACAAACAGCAGACGTCTTCAAGAGACTGAGTAGATATTTACTGCCAAGACTTCTCGATCGTCACCAATGATATCTAGTACTATAGACGTAGCACGTTCTCAATAGACAAACGAAATAACTGTTCCGCGGAACACTGTCTTATCGTTTTTATGATAATTATCTGCCGTCTTTCTTTTATTCATTTATTTTGGTTCGCCAGTGGCTATAACACTTACACTTACAATTTAACTTACATCGTATTATGTTTAATCTTGCTTATACACAAAAGAAAACGGCCTAACTGGATCGTTTTCATGTCGCCATGCCAAGCGCGTTTATAACATAATAATAATATGTGCTTCTGTGTGCATAATGCCATTATTTAAAAATCTTTAGCGTATACTTTTCATGCTGGATTATCGTTCAAAACGTTGTGATTTCCAGCACGATTAAAATTTGAATAATGAATTGTAAATTCTATCCTCGGTTTGGGTGCGTCTCCCTTTTATTGTTTTACATGGTTAACACGATGCAAGAAATCCCAAGGTTGCAATGGGGCCAATAGAAAAAACAATCAAAATTTTCATGTCGTAAAAAAACAGACATAACAGTTAATTGTGTTATTACCTAACTAATCCTGTCTGTTGTCTTGGTTTAGGTGTCAAATAATCGCGTTCTACGGAATTCCACCTTAAGCGTCCTCTAGCGCGACGTTTGCCAAGCAGATTCTAGTCACGTTATCTCAAAGGGCGCGTGAAAGATGACATCTGCATTTTCTGAGTCTTGATTTGTGTTAGGCTACATTGGCACAACCTTATTTGTATCCACACGTAAAAATGAAAGTCTTGCACAGACAGTCGTGCATGTGTAAATAAATTACCTATATATATTTACAAAAAAAACATGTAAAGTAAATTTTAAACTAGCTTAGCTCTCTGTCTGTCGACAAACGTCAATTCGTAGAACTGAGTGTGGGAGGTTCGAATGACTTATAAAATTATAAAATTTTTCATTAATTTCTTATGCTGTAATCATGTAAAATATTATCGTCCGTGAACCGACTTTACAGACAAAAATTTTTTTTGATCTTTTTTTCATGTCTACTACCTAAAAAAACGACTAAAAAAATCGAGTGATATTGCGATCCGACAAAAGCAAAGCAAAGCTTCTATTTCCTCATTTCTAGTGTTATAATCTTTTGATTCCGGGCACGTTTCGTCGACGCGAAGTGCGTAAAAGATAAAATGCAGAGACTGACTTTAATACCTACTGTCGTATACGAATAACTATACAACGTCTTTTATACAACGTTGAAAAAAATTTAAGAAGAAAAATTTGAGTTATTTACTATACTCTGGACGTTTTATATTTAAATTCAAATTGTTTTGCGGTCAAGCTAATAACTCATTAAGCGAACGTCAAAAAAGACATACGCGTAAAGTGTTTAAATTATGTTCTATATTTTTTGACATTTAAATAATTGAATTCATAAGGTCATATGTGACATAATAACTTCAGGACAAATTCGACTGCAGAGTGGGTCCTGCAGAACCATGAATAAGTTGCTAATTGCTTGCATCCCAAACCGTTTGTCTAGTGAAGCTGAAGCATAAGATATTTTTCAGGCCGTGTCAATCCCTGCCAAACTACGGACGAGTCATTGACCTAGATCTTTCTCGGTGAGGTCTGCTGAACATCAGACGAGGCATTGACCTCAGTCTTATCTTTTCTAGGTCTCCTGAACAATGTCCTGGTCTATTTATTTTAGAGGCTACTGTTCCCTGTACTAGACAGTTTAGGTAATTGATAGTATTAGTACCGAGAGTCTAGTATTTTATCCCTCCTATGTATATGATCTCTTGGGACAATTTTGACGGTTGTATTTGAGAGCCTGATGAATATGTGAAGATGATAATGTCAAGCATCACAAGACATAATATCACAAGAATGGTTAAAAAAGGTTAACAAAATCACCCTTCTAATCTAGTCTGTTATGTGCTCCTTGAAGCAAAGCGAGAGGGATTGTTATCGTGTACATTATACCAATATGTACGACTTTATTTTTCACTTCACTCATCTCATTAAACACGGCCCTTCATTCCTTATCTTCGAGAGATTCGATCACATACCTCGGCCTGTAGCCGGTCGGACAGATAACAGGGCCCCTAGATTCGGTTTTCGTTCGACGAGATTGACTGTTCGAATGGAAACAACGATAAAGTTGAATCGTGGGGCTTGTAATTGAAATGTCGGAACATTTAAAAGCTCAAGCGAATAGTTGACGGGGGATTTAGTTGGGAACAGTTGTTAGGATATTGCTCTAACTGCGAAAGTTTTTTTGATAGGCTCGCGCTGAAAATTGGTTTAGTTTTAATGTAGCTAGATACTTTTAAGTTTATTGTTTTTGATACTACATTAAGTAAAGTCGAAAATATTTTTTTTTAATTTAAGGTATTCAGTTTTAATGACTCTTATAGCCATGATCTTCTTTACAAACTACTATTTTGACTAGCCTCAACACATTAACCAATTAACCCAAGCGTCCAAGGTTTTTACCCCCCACCTAAATCTGTCTGATATGGCTTAACAAATTGTTATCTAACGATAATATTTATGAACGATAACTAACGTTGCCTCTGAGACAAAGAACCGCTTTAACATTTTTGCGACCCATATTTGTAATGACCGCGATCACAGTGGCTTACTTCGATAGATCACTATTGACACAAGCCGACAAATAAAATTTTATTTATCTATTCCAATACCAAAACGTCGTAACTATAATTATACTAGATAATTGAACGAGGATAATAATTAAAAAGTTGTTATTCCTAAAGCAATTACCAAGAAACTTCGACAGAACTTGACACCAATTAAAATTAAATATTTTATTGGATTCTACAAACGTTTCGTTCTTGTTAACGAACTTTCACTTTCCTAACTTATGTTTTATGTTTGTTGTATTTTATTGGGATGATAATGCTTTTGAAATGATGGCAGTCCTGTAATAGAGCACAATTTTTGTCAATATTACTACTTTCAGTATACTTCTAGAAGTATTGATGATTTTAGAATCATCCATGACACATTTTTGCGTTCGGAATAGGGCTTTCTTTCGCAATGCGAAGTATTATATTTTTTTGAATTTTTGGTTTAAACAGTCGGCATCGGTTTAACGCAGTAGCAGTAAGTTCCACCGACATACATTTTAAAGCAGTCAGTACATACAATCGCTTATAAGGACAGCTTCAAGCTGCAAACGATTCTCCTTTCTGCGGTAGACGACTATTAAAAGAGTCGTCGTAACAGAATTACAATCTTTCAACTTTACTATTAGCTTACAAAGTTTTTGCGATAACCATGCCAGCTTCCCCAATACTTTATTACATAGATCAGTGAACACAAAACAGCGTCATTTAGATATCATAGCATCTTGAGTGACGATACTCGGGTACAGTCGCGATCACTATCACTCCTCGGTTCTGCTACGCCACGGAGTTTGTCAAACTCGTCCTTCGAGTAGAGTTTCGGCTCGATCGAGTTCCGCTTGATCCGAAACTTCGATCGGGCCTTTGTGCTGCAATGTTGGTCGGTCTATTGAATAGATACGTTGTAGTTAACACACTGATTTGTTTTACTTTATGTGGTTAGGTATACTATCGTGGATGTGTCGTTAAATGTAGTTAGTAGATGTATAAAAACTTTTTCTGTGGTTCGTGAAGAAAAAATATTAAGTGCTGGATGTTTACTCTAGAAAGCCTTTGTTTTATTCTAGAAAGTTATTTAGTGTACTAAAACATTTAATTTGACATTAAAACCCTGTTCGTGATATTTTACTATTTGTTTTCATCGCATAGTTTAAATTTTTCATGCCAATTACTTTAAATCAGATCGTAATTTTTTATGAAGCTATTATAAAAAAAATATGTACTGTAAACAACCGTAATAAAAAAGTACCTAATACTTATGTAAAAATTTCTGCTTCCATTATATCAAGTGGTTCTCAAACTAATGGTGTTGAGTACACGATAAGTAATTTGCCTGCTGACGGTAAATGAATTACACGAAAACCCATATTGACGGCAAATGTATTAAGCCAATTTCCGTCGTTCAAAGCGAACGCTGTCTCTCTATAAGTGATATTAGTTTGTAAGTAAATGCTTATTTCCTATATCTTAATAGCCTTGTGTTTGAAAATTATCATAAATAATGAACAGGAATAAGGACTAATTATAAATGAAGTGGCATGATGCAATAACAAGAAGAAATGCATTTTTTGGTGTTCTGAATTATGCATAAGTTGATGTAGGAATGTTTTTTAATTATTTAGACATATTTATTATTAAAAACAGGAAAAAATTTCGTGAATGAATAAAATAAGAACAGGAAAAATATGACGATTTCGTATTGATGTTGTAATTTAGTTAAAATGACGTGATTCATATATTCCTTTAACATTTGCAAAGTAGGCTAATTATACAAGATTTTCGTTTTTAATTTCAATTTCGGTAGAAAACTTTGACATAACAGAAGCAAAACAACCGTATAAGTTTTATGGTGTTTGTCTTAAAAGTAAAAATAATTTCAAATTCGAAGTCATGAAAAATTCATAGCGAACTCTAAACTTTGAGCATCGCTTGCCAGTTTTATTTAAACTTCAGGGTTTGTGGAAATAGAATTGAATATTTTAATAAAATGCGGAAGTATTATTGTAGTGAATTCTGTTACGCAAAACAAAAAAATAATATTTTAACCATTATGCGGAGAAACTTGTCAGCATCGACAATAAATGTTGTAAAGACCAGAGAGTTCAGACACATAAATTATGTTGTCTTCGGCAGTTAACGGTTAATCTTACGAGTCATTTTGACATGACAGATGCTTTAGTGAAACTGACAAGGGCAATGGGGGTCAATAGAAACCTCTATAATTATACATAATAGACACAATGCGCACAGCGGGGGCGTAAAATTATTACCGAGTTTAAACACTTACAATTACACGTCAAAATGGATTTCGGGCTTCATACTAGGCTTTCGAGCATAAATATGTACGTATGTATGTGTGTATACATGTATGTATGTACGTCCATTTATTTGGCACGCTCTACAGCCTAAACGGCTTGACGCATTTCAACATGTACGTTGTCATTTCATTCGTCTCGATTGTGAAAGTGGGCTTTATATTTTTTTAAATCAACCCTCCCATTTTTAGCAGTCGGGATTTTTGCGTTTATTTTAATGATTACTTTTTTATTGGTTAGCAACGCATTGGCTGCAGTTTATTCTTTGCTTATGTCCTTATATAATGATAATGATAATCAACCACCATAATTGCA
>LGAG01000039.1:566757-585044 GCA_001278395.1 Lerema accius | reverse complement strand
GTATGTCTGTCTGACTGTCTGTTTGATCCGGCTAATCTCTGAAACGGCTGGACCGATCTTGACGGGACTTTCACTGGCAGACAGCTGATGTATCAAGGACTAACTTAGGCTACTTTTTTTTTACTTTCGTTTCGGCGTAGGTTTCCCGAAGCGAAGCGAGGGCGGGTCCACTAGTAAATAAATAAATAGACTGATATTGGAGATAATTCAAATGGAGTTAAAATCGTTAAAAAAGCAAAAGAAAATGGTATTTTTTTTCATAATAGTAGGTTTATATTATCTGAATTGATTTATCATGGTGTGTTATTTTTTTTTATTTCAAATACTATTCATTTTCTAAAAACACTGACTTTGATTATTGCAATCTTTAATGTAGCCTTATTATTTCCTTTTTACTCATTACGTGTTAATAAAAACACATAAATAACAACAAACATGCCAAGCAATATTACACGCCGACATACAATAATACCTCAAATCTCTGAATTCCGTATACCAAGACAATCAAGCCTTTGTTCCGCAAATAACAAACCAATACTGGCAGCCCGTAACGAAATAAATTATTAATATCTATTACTGACCTATTTTAGCTGGGTTACCACCAACAGTGCCCACGATACAAAGTATCAGAACCGCCCTCCAATCCATCTTGATGCACAATTTCACTGTATCATAAGATTCAATAAAATTCGTTTGTATCACATTTTTCGTTCACAGCTCGAACGTATCGCTCGTAGCGCGGCGTAGCAGCGTAGCGTCGTAGGCGACCGACCGGCTCGGTAGCCCCCAGACGACTGAGGCACCGTTTGCTACGAATCCACGAGACTACGAGTTCGTGTTATTGATTCTTTTAAATGTTATTTTTGGAGATTTTACATGTTAGTTACTTTGATATTTGTTTTTTTGGCATTCGAAATTTGAGTTAGTTTTTTTTTTTGGATTTTGTAGCAAAGAATTATAAAGACGTTGAAATTGTATTACAGTGAAATATTATAATTTCGATATAGTTTTTGATTATAATTAATCAATTATCGCATTAATAAATAAAACAATACATTAAGAAATGTAAATTCAAATGATTCTCGTTTTTAGTATTAAACTGATATATGAAATTAAAATACTAATTAAATTAAGATGAGAGTTTTAAGTAAGTGTACTTTTTCCGAAGCAAAGAGAAATAAAATTGTTTATGAAATAATTAGAAAAATGTGTTTTAATAACAGGACGACATCGTAACTACAATTTCAAATAGCAACTAATTTAATTAGACCAAGAAATTAAGAGCAAGTAAATAAGCAGGTTTAAAAAGAAGTTATGGAAACTAATTTTACCTCATTTCAGAAGAATTGCGCTCAACTTATCACACAACGTAAAAGCATTTTTAATTAAAATAACTTCTTCTTATCAGAACATTTTTTTATTTATTTTGTATTTCCTGACTGCACCAGATGACGTTCATATTTTTATGAGTATGTATGTATGTCTTTTCTTATAAAATGTAGGTAAAGTACTGTTCTGAACACTAAAATATTTGGATTATTCGTTGAAATTATAGACGTATTTAAAAGCCGCGCAGACAAATAGTTCAAATCAAATCTTGTTTATTGTGGAATACAGGTAAAATGTTTTTTTTACTTAAATAAAATTTAGTTTCTCTATATTCTCGCCGCATATGGGCACACAAATAATGTTGGTATACATTAAAATTAAAATTAAGGAAATTCTAAAATCAACAATCACAAATATTAATTCAAATAATAAATATTAAAATTACCAATCACGAGTAATAATAATAAAATAATAGATAAGTTAAGTACCTACTTATTATCATGGAAATTATGCTTGAATTCATAACACCGTCCGCCAAGTCAGGTAGTAAATAATAAATGATTATTACTAATACTCTTTTATTACTACCACGACGAATGTCATAACGAATCACGTATCCCTAACCTCATTGATTTGAGACTCCCACAAAAATCGTATTTATTTTCCGATTTCCGTATAAGTTCCGCAGCTAAATATTGCCTTCGATCATATTTTCTGACAGGCTTTTAACGTAATAACTCATTTCGGATTCTGAGCAAAAGCTCTGGGATAGTTTTTGGCTTTGTTTAGGTCGTCGGTGTCAAGGTCGAATAACCGTATGGGACATCGAGTATATGGGACACATTTTCTACTTCTTTTCTTGCTTGACCTCAACCTATTATCAGCCCACTACTGGGCTCGGTTCTCTTATAATTAAGAAGGGATAGCATACTTAGCCATATTCCTCCAATGCTTGGCGACAGGTTTATTAAACAACCCGAGTCTCGGAAATTTTTATGCTGCCTTAGTACTTACCTTCGATAAAGTTTAACGATTGTCACCTAACGATAACAATCGGGACTAACTTTAGGAACCTTCCGAAGCAGGAATATTCTAGAACTAGCACTTACCGTGGTTCAGCCCGCGTAATTTTGCCGTTTTTGCAATGTCTTTTATTGCTGCTCCTCTCATATTCATATCTATTATATATCTTCTATTATATAGCCTATAGCTTTCCTCGATAAATGGACTGTCTTACACTAAAAGATTTTTTCAAATCGGTCCTGTTTCTGAGATTAGCGCGTTCAAACAAACAAACTCTTTAGCTCTATTTTACTGGTAGAAAATACCTCTAGGCATCAAGCCCGCCTTTTGTATATACTTTTAAGATTATACAATAAAGTATTTCAATAAATAAATAAAATTATTAATATAGATTTTTAGTCACAACGGTCACTCATCCAGTAACCTATTACCAATATACTGCACGTGATGGATTAAGTTTACAAACTGATATAAAGACTACAGATGAAACAACACAGTATTGATCTTCTAAACTAACTAACTAACTAAATAACAAACTAACTTACTTCTTGAACTCACAGTGCGGGTCACGGAACTCGCGACGAACATTATACCTATAGCTTACGACGCGCGTGACAGGGAACGGGAATATTATTTTTATACGAGGAATCGCGTACTCCTACTAATATCGATGCTTAAATTTTATGTCCCTACACTTATTTTTTATCTACTTCCCTTTTTGCTTTTTACCCGACTACGAACGTTATGATATTAACTGGTGTATAAGTATATATATTTGTTTATTCCACAAAAATATAAAAGGAAGTCTATTGCCTCTTAATTATTGAACTTTACTTATAACATTTTAAAATTTAAAATCATTCAATTATTTCTTTTTGTAAGGTTAGTTTTCAACCTGGGAAAAACGGCTTTATTTTTTATAGTTAACAGGTTAAAGTTGGAAAACACTGTCATCTATTTAGATTAGATGAAACTTGGCATGTTTGTATGTTATAATTATACAGGACTAAATCTACAGTACTTTACTTTCCCTTTCAGGAAATTGTATTGTTCCCGAAGGAAGAGAAGTTAAAAGGTCTATCGAAGCGAAGCGAGGGCAGTCCACTAGTACATAAAGAAAAAATATAATTTAGGCCTCTTTGGATGGTAGCCCGCTAAAATAACCATTGTATCATATTCGTCGTTAGTTTTCTTGCAACTGGAAATCCTCCACTGATATACTATATTCAGCACTATCCATTACATTAGTAACCCTATCCAAGTAACGTATGATTCAATTAGATTATCTAACGAACCCGATCTCTCTGGAGAAAGGACAATGATCACACGACCGCTCGACGTTTTGACTAATTACTATATATATTCTAACCATATAAATATTTCTCCTTGTATTATACAATTTTAGCGTACGGGTTCATCACTAAACTCCTATCTGGGTCAATTAAAAAAAAGTTTTTTGGATTACTTGAGAGGAACCGAATATGATTTAGAACTGTGTTGGATCCTATAGGTGGTGCTGTTTTCGAAATACTTTTTTTTATGTAATAAAAATAACAAACGATCTTGTGTAATTATCTCTGCCGTTTATGGTAGCAAATGAAAGTTTTTTTGCTATTTTCATTACATATAATATATTTTAATATACCTATTCTTAGTACACAGTACCAAAGTTCATTTGAATTTCTCCACCGAGTTTTTCAGGTACAGTCAAAATCGAAAAAAGGTATCGCGACAAATGTATTTTGCAATAACTCATCTCTGGTCTGGCCGCGCGCCAAGGATGGACCTCGCGAATCCAATACCGAAGCTACTCGATATTCAACCGAAGAAGTACTTTAAATTTTATTCAAAAACAGTTACACTCGGATATAAAGAGGACTTTATTTTTATTCTTAGTACGCGTCACACTTGCACCAAAATATATTAGTCAACTGAAATGACGTCATTGATACACGTGGGTTTAATACATGTTATTTCAGCAAGCATCATGTAATATATATTTTTTTATATGCTTATACGTCCATTTGTTTGAATGGTGACCTGTGCTCTTCCTCCTATCGAGGACTGCAACTCCATCGATCGTATCTGTCCTTAAAAATAAAGTGACCTCCCTCTTTTCATAGCAGCAAGATTACGTGCTTTATTAGTAGCATTATTTGCCTACAATCTTCAAAATTACTTCATCATCGACAAATGTTATAGACACCTGCTTTTTGTCTTGTCCTGTGAAATCTCACCTTAACTATTTTCGTGTAGCGTATTCAGGAGCTCGACAACCGTATCCCTTTTGGCTGTTTATATTTTTATATCACATTTCAACATGTTATCATAACCGCTGCCAGTATATTTATATACATCACGCTTGGATAATATTATATTAAAAATATATGAGCATTCTTTTATCATTATCTATCAACATTTATTTTCCATTTACATAAAGTGATCCAACAGTCGGCTTTGTGCCAACTTTATATACTCCGATACGATTCCGAGGCCGTTCGATATTCAGTCAAGGATGAATATTCAAATTTTTACACAAAAACAAAAGAGAGTAAGTAGAATAAAGGATGGGGAAATATAATATTGATATTGGGGTCTAAAGTTGTTACCAGGTCATCCCTTATAAGTCTTAAGTAATGCTATTTAATGACGATTAAGCTCGTAAAAGGACGTTAGCTTGATCATGTTTTTTCTTTTAAAAATTTTGTGTACAGATTAGGAATATCTATTGAAATCTATGTAACGCCTGAAATAAGAGAATAGCAAGGTTTTGCCGAAGCAAAGCAAGGACGGATATAAAATAGTATCTATATACCATAAACAACAAAATAAGAAGTTCTATTTCTATATGGTCGCACAGATAAGTTGCCCAAATTAGTTAAATTACCGAGACCCATTGATCCCGCACAGAGAGATAGAATCTCGAAGATTGTTCGGTGTTCCCCTCGCATTTTGCATTCGATTATATACTCGTATCGGTGAGGACTTAGTAATAGTCGAAAGCGGAAAAAAATATACAGATATGGTAGCAATTATTACTAAAACTAAAAACAGGACTGCTTAAAAATTGCGTGGTTCAATAAAAACTTACATAGCCTACGAGTATACTCGTATATATGACTTTCACAATGTCGACGATTCCAATGACACTTTACATGTTAAATACGTAAAACCGTTTAAGCTATAGAGCATGCCAAAAGAAGGACATATACTTACATACCTTCATACCTAAATGCGATCGAAAAACTTTACCCACCTTTTAGCGCAGTCGGGTAATAATATATTTATAAAGAGACGTTAAATAAAAAAAATATTCCTTGCTAGAATAAAGAAAACAATTGATCGTCGCTCAGCACTAAAGCTACTTCCTTTTTTAGGGTTCGAATGTATCTCAAAGTAACCCTCAAAAAGGTGTCTACTTTGATCCGTACGACCGTACCGGACCCTCTATATATTTATAACTATCTATTTTATAACTCCTCTACTCGAATAGGTATTCATTTGTACTTGTTATTTATCATTTATTTATCTATTTATTCAATTTTTTTACAGCGTAAGTTGACTGTAATAAATTACGTAGATAAAGTTCGTCAGTTCCTAAGATGAAAGATATAATTAAGAGTCTAAACATCGATTATAGGCATTAAAATAGTTACTAGAAATTATTAGTGACTATCGTTACTAATACTACTAATACACTACTATTAGTAGGTATCGTCTAACGAGACTTTGGGAACTTTTTATTCTAATGATGTATTTTTTTTATGCTTGTCGTATTTGTCAGTTTGATCAATGAGGAGAGATGTCACCTGAAAGTATGAAACTAGTAATTGATGCCCTAAAAATCCTATTAACCAGAGGCGTCATAGACACTGCAAGCGAAAAACGAACTTCAACTTATTAAGTAAGTAATGCAACAATTCACAGTTAACGACCACAATATTCAATAGAAACACTGCTTTTGCATAAGTATATTTCTTGTACTGTTTTGATACACGAATATCGGCTTAGTTGAGGCCGTATGAATATAAAGAAGGCTAAGGATTAGCTGCTTCGGTATGAAATTGCTTTAGAAAATCCGTTATAAGTCGCCAGT
This sequence comes from Lerema accius, assembly GCA_001278395.1. Classification (NCBI taxonomy): domain Eukaryota; kingdom Metazoa; phylum Arthropoda; class Insecta; order Lepidoptera; family Hesperiidae; genus Lerema; species Lerema accius. Next base: position 578,596 of record LGAG01000039.1, on the reverse strand, counting down.
AACACGCTCTTTCTGCGGTCGTAATGTGGGATGAAAAGAATAAAAAAGAAAAGTTTTAAGTATGATAGAAAATATGTAATCTCGGCTTTATTTGAGTGTGGGGGAACGGGGATTTTCAAACACGTATCTTTACAAAATCATATTTTAAAATATTACTATATTATATTTAAGACATGTTTTCATAATATTTGGGTCATAGTTTTACCGTGGTAATCCGAAAGTGAATTACTATACTTCGAGACAGTAAAATCGGTCTACCCTATATTTTTTCTGACTTTCATTAAGACTGTTAGGTGAATATTATTGTTTTATATCAGATGCTTCGATTCAAATGTCTCTGAATACTTCCCTAAATTTTATTTTTTCATTCTTTTTGTATATTTTGATGTAACTAAATTAACAGGTGTTACTAAAACATTTAAACAAGATACTAAACTAAATAAAAAACTTGAAAAAAAACCTATATCATAAGTATAATTATATTATTATTTAAATAGTTAATATAAAATGTAATGTGGCTTGAGATTAATTTTCGGGAGTATTACTGCCACCGCCACCGTGCACGCCACCGTGTAAAGTTGGCACGACCAACACTTGTAAACAACTAGGGTAATGTTCTCTCTGTAGTCATGTTTCAAATACACGTGTAAATAGACTATGGACATGCAAATTAATCTATGGTAGACTATATGGTAGGTAACGTAGGTATGGTAGCAAGGGAACGATTTACTCCATAGTAAAGATTATTTATTTTTATTTAAGATTGAAGAAGACAAGTTTGTAAGAGACGGCTAAGTACAAACTATTATTTAATTATGATGTAGTAATAATATAATTAAAGCTAATGAAACCATTAAAAAAATCCTACTACCTATTATATTATCATTCCGAATTGCCTTTCAAAGGGTCCTGGGTTCGAAACGGTACTGGATACTATGTTTTTCAGCTGAGTATATTTTCTTCTAGTCTTATTATGTGTTGTCCATGGCACTTATGATACAGGAAATCCTAGTGTCGGGCTATAAGTGTGTAGCGTAAAATCCATTTTAACTTATAATAAAGATCAGTGATTTGCGATTTACCAGCTTTTAACATAAGACATATCCTTTTAACATACGAAGCTGAAGTAAAACTGAATAAAAAGTATTATTTGTTTGTAACATAAAAGGATGTTTCCGTTTAATAATTTGCGTAATCCTGTCTTAGAAGAGTGAAAGCATCAAAATGAAAGCGTTTTATACAATCGTGTAATCGAAATATCAAAGTGCTATCTACACAAGGGACTCGTTTTATGGGCGTTGGTATAAGTTGTAAAAGACAAATATAAACGCTTTATAATTTTATATTTAGTAAGTTCCTTACATTTATTAAATTTACACATGACTCAGCCGCAACCTCGCCACCCGTAGTACCTACTGTTGGTAGACCAATTCTTCGCCGATCCGTATAATCAGTGGGCCGTTTTATGAGTCCTAGGTTCGATACTGATATAATAATGATAACTTAAAATTTCTGCTCTTGGTCTAAGCGCGTATCCTTTATCTACTTTCTTTTCTTTTCCTGTCTTTCCTTCCTCTTTTTAATTTTTCTTTTTATTTCCCCGTTTCTTCTCCTCCACATTAAAGCACCTTTACGAAACGGGAGTAGATTAAAAGATGACGTGCATAAGTGCATCATTAATACCTATATGAATATATGATTTTGAATTTTTTTAATTTTACTTGTATTGACCATGCAACCTATAAGGAATCCTAGGATAGAGCTCAGTATGATTTAGGATGCACTTTACCCTGGCAAACAGGTTTTTTAGAATAAGAGAAAAATTTTACTGCAAAATATATTTTTTTAATATAAATATATCCGCTCAAAGTTCATGACTTAGCCTCAGAGTGGAGCAGGTGAATTTCTTGTCAAAGTTTCGTACCCTTATCAACCGCGAACGACAATGTCATTTCGGTTTTTTATTGTAATGTCCTGTCTGTCTGTTTTAGGATTACAAAGCGTTGTAATAGAGTAATGTTTTTGAAATCATAAAAATATCTTCATTATAACAACATTTATTTTTATGTTCGTTATAAATTGTGAATGTAAAAATTGGCAACAATTACATGCCAAAGAGTAGTTCAAAAGGTACTGGGTTCAATTTTCAGCGAAGCAGACATTTTTATAATAAGGTCAAATGTCTGTTCTCTATATACAGATATATGTATGTATGGGTGTGTTTTCGTATGACGTCCATTGCACCCACAGCATAGGAAGTCCTAGTATTGAGCTGATATGTATAGCGGTATAAACTAATAAGATAGAGAAATAAGCAGTATAATTATTAAAAAAACATTGCCACAAGTCTTGTTTACTGAAACTTCAACAACAAGGAGAGAATGTTGCCTCAGAACACGAGTCCTTTTTATTTTTCTCCATATGACATAGTTTGCGCGTATAATTGGATGTTATTACATGATACATGTTGTGTTCAAACGGTATTGTAGTCCTTAGTCTTTGCTCAATTTATTTACTGTGTTTGTTTTTGTACTGTGTCTATTTCTGTTTTGTGTGTTTTGTACTGCTACTGTAGTTTTGCAACTGCATCGGAAAGAGGATATTGTTTTTCGAGTATATGTTCAAAGTAGGGCCTAACACAAATGCTTGGTGTCTCTAAAATACAACACAATTATTTATTAAAATAGATCCAACCATTGAGGAAGAGTGTAATGACCAACGCACTGCTAGGATTTTATGTATTGAAGTGTTCAGAAAATGTTCAATAATTATAATTAACACTTGCAAACCACGTAATTACAATGTAATGAATGCACAAATGATATTTTCCAATTGTTAAAATTCAGACGTATAATTAAATTTAACACTTAATTAATTATTTCCTGTTTGATTAGGTTTAGCAAATATTAATGACTGATGCGTATCCCATCGTACTAATCAAATTAATTACGTATTACGTAATTTTAAACATGTGGTTTTAGTAAATACCAAATCAAATTCATAGATAATTTCATGGACTGTACAAAATTGCAAGTGTAATTAATAACATGGACAACATTTATAATAATCTATGAAACTTTATATTAATTGACATGATGTTTTTCGTAATAGCCAATCATATTGATTATCATTGATACTGTGTCAGGAAAGCAATATTATGTACCTATGTATGTATGTCTGTCCATCTTTGGCATGCTCTACAGTCAAAAGAGTCACATTTTGACGTATACGGTGTCATTTCATTGGATTTGTTTCCAATTTGAGAGTAACATAGGATGTGTATGTGATCTGACGTTGTGGATTCTTTCATAACACTAAAAAACGTGCTTTTAGATAAAAAAATATATATTTATGTATGATTAAATGACTAAATTACATTGTAATGGACATTATCATAGTAATTCAGTGGAGAATTCGTTTCTCATCCGTCGGTTTAAGTGTAGTGGTTTTTGGAATTGTCACCCTCAAAATCGTTACTTTTGACGGGAAATTCGTGGTTGCATCATCTGAAAAAAAGTTTTAAAATAAAAAAAAAATTATTTATCATGTTACTTTTCTAATTTTGCTAAAAGTTCTTAAAAAATCATTTACAGATCCTTTTATTATTACTTAGATAAAAGTAATTTAAGTATAGAGTTATTGTAATTTTTAATTTAGTTAAGTTAATTTAATTGAGAGACAGAGTTAAGTTAATATAATTTACTCATTGATTAAAGAATCAATCATTAACTAAAAGTGGATGCGCCCAAAATACGATGAAATATTAAAGTAGTGTCGACAACAAAACGACAAAATATCGCAAGCAGTGAGTGTTGACGCTGAATGCTCCCTTCAAAATGTATGATTATTACGTTAGATACCAAAAAAAGATATCGACATTTAAGGAATTTCCCTAAATTTTGAAAGTAACGTGATCCTCAAAGGGGAAAGTATTTGTCTGATGGGGCCCAACCCGAACAAACAATTAAAAAAAGTCAAAATGGCCCAATCCGAGCAAATAATAAAAAACAAGTCAAAATTGCCCAACCCAAACGAACAATTAAAAAAAAAATCAAAATATTCTTACTGTTGCTTTTCACCGCTCTTCTTCGAAATAACCTCAAATAAACATTCATGCTAGATTTTAAATTCGTCCAAGAAGTTTTCACAGCTTCCTTAAAAAAAATTAGAAGCACCTTTTAGTTATTTCGATTTGAAGTTCGAAACTTATATTTATTTCACATTGGTCTTGTGATATTTACAGATTTTATACCAATCGTTTAGCTAGCAGGATAGGACACTCACGTCGAATAAATAAAAATCCATTTTAAAGATAATCATTATTAGATAATATAATTTAAAGTCATATAAAAACACTTGGTATTTATAGACCTATTTAACGATATCCTACACCATAGGCTAAAGTTATAAAACGAAATTCATTGTTCAATTACGACTTTAAAAACTTAACAAAAAGCATATTTATAACTTACCCCAAACTTTTTTGGCAAATTGCTCACATAATCACCGAATTTATCGCACGCACAGTTCGAAAAACAAAACAATATACTGGACCATAGTAGTAAACATCTCATTGGTTACTTCTGCTTCAAACTGTAGTAGAATTGTAAATACCGGCTTCGAAGTAGTTGTATAATATTATTACAGTGTAAAATTAATGTACATAGTTTGAATCATGGCCGATCGTAAAACACAATGGTACAGTCGGAATTAAAATTAGTGTCTTGTTTGTACTCGACTTAAAGCGTATGTATGTACGAGTATGTATGTGTATATTTATTTGGCACTCTTTATAGCTTAAACAGTTTGGCATAAACATAGACTTTTTTAATCTGGGGGCACGGTAGTTTACCCGCCAAGTCGAGCAAAAAAAGCGGCACTGCCGTACCATCCTTTTCTCAAAGCATTTCAGGCCATTTTCGCTACTCTATAACTTCGTTTGGGAGATGGCTGATTCAATCTATCTATTTAAAACGTTAAAGATTTTTAATTTTGACACTAAGATGTTGTTAGGTTGCATAGATAGGTAACAACTTAAAACGGACTGCATATAAAATTAATAACCGACTTGGTACTACCTGGATCTCACAACTACTTTTGACGGTAGAAGAATAGAGTTGCAAGACTTGGTTTTTTGACAAGTATTGTTTTTTATGGTTATACTTTCCAATTTTAGATAGTCGGGTTTTTTTGTTTTCTATTTATGAACAGGCCTACATTTTTATTCACAAAAAAGGTTTCAAGTTTAACCGCTGTTCTATCGTAAATAGGGCGTACCGATTATGAATCTGTGCTTAGTTTTTTCAGCACGTTTGGTTTTCAGGTAAAGTGTAAATTAAAATTTTTCATTCAAACTGCCAAAAATGCTGAAAAAATATTTTTTGAAACTTCATCTAAAAAACACTACAAAATTTAATTATTCATAATAAATAACAACGTAAAGTGAGTTTTAGAGTTAGTTAGAGAGTTAAAATTAAAATTTCATTAGTAATTCGTGAGATCGCAGTCAAGTACTAAAAAATTAAATGCTAAAAAAGATACCACATAAAACAGCAATAGCACAGCGAAAATAAAAATCATGTCAGATTAACGTTGCATTCAATTGAATTTTTTATTTCGTAGCCAGCGATAAAGTTATCGACTCAAACGTAATAATTGAAAGCGGAACACAAATATTGACCTCGACTGTACTTGTTGTTTGTTTTATAAAATCGTTTCATTCAAATTGGACAATGCAGTTTGTACACTTAATACGTTTCATTGTAAAGACTGAACGTGTTATATAGCCATTAATCATCTGTTTTTAAGACGTATTTTAATGGTTAATAATATAATTAAGTGACTGCGGTTCATGGAGTCCTAGGTTCGATAACCAGTGAGGTAGAAAAGATAAGTGTATATGTGTATTTAGGTGTGTTCATTTCTTTGTGAGTTGTGTTGTCCACGACACTAGGAGTAAGTATAACTGTGAATGTGTCGCGTTATTTATTTAGATCTAGTGAAGTATTTGTAATATACATAATTTATATTCCATCGCGGCTTTGAGGTTTGGAACTTTCTATACCACTCTTTAGCATGGTTTTATGGTATTAAGATAGCAAACGAGCTGGCAATGCCACCAACCCCTGCTGCCCATCGTAACACACTTCGAGTAGGACTATAGGGGGGACTGTTAGTTGTATATTAAGTACTGTTAGTAATAGATGTTAGTGAGAACATTATTCGGGACCGCGGAAGATAGTGCTTTTAGTACAGGTTAGTCCAGTTAGTAAATGTTAGTAGTCCGGTTAGTAATCGTTAGTATTTATGTAACCTGGGGCACAAGCACAAAGTACAAAGAGAATAAAATTAAATAGTAGTGTAGATACATTTTTATTCAGACGAAAATTAATGCTTTATTTCGTATGTTTTTTATAATACTCTTTGGAGTTGTATGTGGAGTGTGGGTCGGTTTATTAATTAGTGACTTTTTGGAGAAACCTGAAACAAATTAAAAATAATTATATACCTACTAACCTATAATACGTAATGGTTACTTAACCGAAACGCCGTTCAAAGTGTCTTGGGATGGATTCTTATGAGACAAATTTTAATAGGGCCTTTATACTTTTTTTCTTGGTCTGTATGTGTGTTTGGGTTTGTTTTATCCATGGAATCCACGAACCAAGGTATCCTAGTATGGAACTATGATGAATTTTGAACAGATTTTTTTTTATATCTAAGAACGTTGGTTTTATAAAGCAAGGTAAGATTAGTGGTATAGTAGGCATGATTCTTTCAGTTTTACTTAAAAAAAAATCATGTTCAGCCAAAAAAAAACAGGATAAAAAGGCTAACTTTTTGAAAAATAACACAAAATTTTACTCCCAAAATACCTCTTAACTTTATCGTACAAGTTACAAGATACCCTGTGTACTGTTTCATTTACCTCCTACCAACTTACCTTTTATAAAATGAGGTAACTGTCGTTTCTGCCACTCGCCCAAAGACTCGAAAGGTGCCATCGTCATCACCGGAATGGTGTGTTTAAATCCAGAAGAAAAAGGAATTGCTGGGACCGTGTAGTACACTGTCACCGTTGCAGCTTCCGTTGATTCAGTCTCTAAAGGTATCCATTCAGTGGTCTCTATATTATCTGAAACTAACGTAATATATCCTACGCTTACTCTTAATATGCTCGATTATTCAGACATTTTTTTCGTTATTATTTGAATCACAGTTGTAATAGAAGTGTTATTACCACAGTGATTCAAAAAGATTATGAAATATTAAAAATTTAAATAATTTTACACTACACTTATTTCACTAATGTTAGCTTAGTGTTTTGTTAATAAAATACTCCTTGTTTAAAATAGTTATATGGTACAATATTTTAGTTCAATTTGAAAATTAGAAGCCAAAGTCATAAAATTATAGACTTAAATTAGTTAATTCTAAAAGATCATAACGTTATCCTACATTCAATCTTACTTAAGTACTTAAATAACTTTTTAATGTTAAGAAATTTTCCATCGTTAGAAAATTATTTGAGCCGTCAGTTGCGTTGTTATGATTGGACAGCAATTATTATGAAAGCCTTGAGGGTCTCATTATTAAGACAATTGGGTCAGCCACAAACTGTCCGAACCTTATTACAAAAGTTAAATTATAAGGTGCAATTAAAACGTTTTCATTCAAATTATTCATTAAAGCTTTGACTTAATTAATTTATTTTGTTGCATTACAAAATGCATTAATTTATATTTCGAACTTTCAAATGCTAATCAATAACTAAAGTCATGACGACATTTTCAAGTCAATTTTATTGTTTCTTTTTATACTATTGGCTACGCACCGTAAAAAATAAAAGGTTCTAAATTCAAAATTTTAAGAATCTTTGATTGGATGTGTAGGGGCGTCTGCTATTTACACGAAGCCCCACAAACTATTTTAACGTTTTATTGTAATTACCTAATTAATGACTTTAGATTTGACGACACGTTAATAGCTTTAATAGTTTATTTTATCCTTTAATACCTAAATCTCGAGAACAGTATCAACTGTCAGGTTATTGTAAATATAACCAATAAGGGTCCCTTTTGAATAATGTATAGACGGATTGTATAAAGATACCTAAATAACGATAATCATCTTTGCAGAAAGCGTAAAATATCTACCTCAGTTTTATTTACTTTACCGAACGCTTCGGGAATAATTAAAGTTATTTTATGTAAATTATTCTGCATTCCTCAATATGAATGAAAGACGCACTGTTTCTTAGAATGTTATTCATTAATTAAAATAAATTGTTAAGAACAACAATATTTTGAATGTGAATAGCTTCCTCACTTATTCTCCAAGATTCATTATTCGTATTTCGGTTCGGTGCTTCATTCTTGGTCAGAAAACAATAAATCTAAACCATTACCTAAACGTCGGATTTTATTTACTCTAAGGCTTTTAGATTCATATTAAATAAGAACTTTTTTAAAACATAACCACTAGGCACTTATAATAGAAGTAATCATCTAATACATAATGTATGCAGTGATAGCCTAATGGGTTGAACTTTGTCTCTCGAACGGGAGATTCTGGGTTCAAATCCCCCGGCATGTACCTCTAATTTAAAATGTTATGTGCGTATTAGATACTAATTATCACTTGCTACGGTGGAAAACATCGTGAAGAAACCTGCACACCTCAGAGTTTTCCATAAAGTTCTCAAAGGTGTGTGAAGTCTGCCAATCCGCACTAGGCCAGTGTGGTGGACTATGGCCTCTATCGCTCACACTACCAGAGGAGACCTGAGCCCAGCAGTGGGACAGTTACGGGTTGCGATGAGTCATCTAATGTCATGTTAGTGTAACTTAATCAATCTATTTGATATTGTACGCCATTTCTTTAAGGTTAGTTGTGTTTTTCTAAAAGTAAAATTGCAGTTAATTAGATATTAGGCAACGAGTTATTGTCTTACTATGCAATTTTTTTGAAAAACCTTAATAAATAAATAATAATTTTTTGGTTCAAAAAAAAAACTTACTCCCAACTTTTTTTGTTCGAATAGGATGCTTCAAAGCCCCCCAAATTTTGTGCCATGATTCCTGTACAAAGTTCTGAAAAAAAAAATTAAAGTATGTTCATGTTACGTTTGTTAAAACACTCAAGCACTTGATACATTGACAAAAAGAATGAAACATATTTATTAAAAAAAATGTACATTAAAAATTTTTAAGTTGCCCAACTAGTAATTAATATTATTAGAAAAGAAAAAATCCGATTACAAAAATTTTGGGGGAGGTATTATTAGCTGGACGTATTTTGGGTTATTCGTCATCTCGCCCGATAAAAATTCACCCGATCGGGCGAATTGGCACCTTTCAAATTTACCTAATATTTATGTCAACTCGCCCGACCATACAAAATAGCTTGCAATACTGTCAGTGCACGACCATGAAGTACAAAATACTTTTTCCTAATTTTTACTTTAGACATAACATACTTTACTATAGCCAAAAATTTTAAAAAACGTTGGTTTTATTATTTTACTAATAACTATTGTCTTGCTAAAATCTTGTTAACACTTACCCCTACGTCATCTGTAACTTTTGCAAAGAACTGATTAAAAGTTGAACAAACGGATTCGATTAAACATAGAAAAACTAGCGCACACGTTAGAACCACAGTTACCCTCATGACTGACTAAGTCAATAATAGATGCTATGTTATTAATCATACTTAAAAACAATCCTGTACTTAGAAAAATAATATTTTTACAACCTACAATGCTAGACTAAGAACACTTGCAAGGCAATTTGGACTTTGTAGCGCAGTATTAAGAATGGTAGTTGAGTAGAGGCGAAGGGGATGTATAAGGTAATTTCGTTTAAACAATAGAAGATAGACGTAAAAGATTGACAGCTGTCTTTAATAAATTTAAAATATTATTCGCCCTTGAAAATCGACTTCCTCATTGATATGCAGTAGTTCATATGAGTCATGCGAAGATCCATTCATACATTGAAGTCGACTGTAAGTACCGTAAAAACTTGATAAATTGAGTTCATTTCATTCTTTCGTATTATTTTTATAATTAAGATTAACCGTGATTGTCTGAATACGGATCATTAAGTAAAAAGAAAATATTCGAAGATAAACAACAATATTTTTTTACGTATCTTAGTTCAATTAACTTAAGGTTGATTTCACCATTTAAAAATCTGTTCTGGTACATACAGTAAAACATTTGTAGCTTGTAGACAACTAAGTGTTTTATTACAGTGGCATGAATATCCCTTTATTTATCATCATTTATTCACAAAACAGCGCACAAACCGACGAAACTTTATTTCCGTTGCGTATCCTACACGAAAGGGCATGTGTTTTGGCGTGCTTTACAAAACTCAACCGTAATTCAATGTCATATAGAGTTTATGTTGCGTTTTTGTGTCGTCCCATTTGAAAGCCGTGGCATTTCAGTGATAAATATCTGTATTTGGGTACTACCTATAACGTGTATACACTTAGGTCCGTTACTGACAAGGCGTATTTCACACGAACCTAATTCACACGGCACTAACAATATTATGAAAAACAAAGATGGTAAAGTAACAATTAGTATATGACATATTAAATCTGTGATAACTTAGTGGATTAAACGTTAGTCTCTCGAACAGGAGTTCCTAATTCAAACCCGGCGCGCATCTCTAACTTTTCAAAAGTAAAATACTTGTAAAAAACTAATTCTCACCGGTAAAAGAAAACTTCATGAGGAAACCTTTGCTTTATTAAACTTAAATTTCAACACGATCGCATTGTACATCAAAAACTGAGTTACTAAATACAGTACCTACTCAAAAGTCGTCACATTAGGAGCTTACCTAACTCCTGAAGTAAAGATGAAACGTTTTAAACGCCGTATAAGAAAATAGCCTAAACGCCGGTGTTTGTATATAGCGTGATTTTGCATTTCTGTTGTTTTGCGAGGGCTGAACGCTGGGCGGTTTGTAATAGTTTATTTTTTGAGGAAATGTTGAATAGACGTCTGACGGCATGTGCGTTTTCGTTTGAAAGCCTCTCTATTGAAAGCATTTTTTATGGAAATGAAATGGAGAGAACTGCCATGAAAAATCTGGGAACTATCTGACGGCTCGAAGGACCAACGAAATCCTATTGAAGTTTAAACACAGTGAATTTTTTACTATCTGAACAAAATCTGTTACGAATTTTTTTGAATAAATTTAAAGTACATTGCTCGTTTTACCCTCAAAAGCTGTGAAACTATGCCTATGAGCAGAAAATGTAAAACGTTTAATAACTTTTCACTGGTTGTTAATAAACGTAAATTCTAATTCCAAAATCAAATTTAACGGCACGAGTTAAATCGCGGATTAAATTGGTTTTGAGGTGATATAGAAAGTAATCGTTATTCACAAAAAGGTTAATCGTTGTCAATTTAACGATATTGCGGAACGATGCTGAATCGTTTCATAAAAATTAAGAATGTCATGAAAAACTTGAACATTAAGCTTTATAATATTTCTGACTTAACTATGTAATGAAATGTTAAGTTGTTTCTTACCCGACTTTTTCAAGTGTATCTACAGTCACGTGCAATGAAAAGTATACAGGGGACGATTTTTCATAAACGAATAGCCACTTAACAATTCATACTACGCGTATATACCTACATTTTTGGCAAAAATATGGTTTTCAGATATTTGTACACACGATCACATGCAAAAATATGTATCCATTATGGATTATCGTATGTATGTCGATTTTTTCGGTAAGCTCAAGAGCCTAAACGACTTGTCATTGGTTTTGTCTTAATTATCAAAGTGACATTCTGTATAATTTTTTC
>LGAG01000039.1:517420-565275 GCA_001278395.1 Lerema accius | reverse complement strand
CCAGGATCTCCCGTTCGAGAGACCAACGTTCAAACCACTAGGCTATCACTGCTTGATACTTACTACTTATCACCTACTTATCACCTAAGTTACAATGATCTATAAAAAATGTAATTGCGGAAAGTGGATGGGTGACCGCTATTAGCAAATTTGAGCGTTTCTATGCTTCGAAGGACACGTTAAGCCGTTGGTCCCGATTGTTTACATTAGGTGTCAATCGTTATAACATGTCGGAGGTCTTTGGGTAGCATATAAATTGCCAACAAGTTTTGGCTATTAACTCCTCTGCCAATCCGAACTGGAGCAACGTGATGGACTATGCTCTAGGCCTCTTTAGTAAAAGACCCATGCTCAGTAGTAGGTAGTTAATAGGCATGTCTATCTGCCTGTGGTCTAAGAAGAAAATATCGTATTTACAGTTTTGTTCACATTTACTGGCGCAGACTAGAGTGACGTAGCAGTGAGTTGGGAAGCCGAAGTGTGTCGCCGACACCGCTTCACATAGACCGCTGACTCATGAGTTGGTGGCACACAGGGAGAGATATAATGATTTATAATAAACACTAGCAAAAATCATTTTTTCCCTTTTTTCGACACGTAAATAAGGATGTGGGATTGACGATTTTGCTAATCTTCATACTTGAACATCCGCAGATTTTATTGGAAACCTTTCAGGTTACGTTATATCCCTACTGACTTTAATCCACTGCTATATTGTACGTAATAATGTAAGTGACTAAACTATTAAAACTGCTGTAATCGAAATGACACTGAGATTAACGGAATCGCTCGCTTTGTTTTTTTAATTAATATCTCAATTGGGCCATGAATTATACTAATTGATTCAGTTGGGAAAAAGTTTTCTGTAATATTCTGAAATTTTTATCATATAAGATGGTACCTATCGTCATGAATCAATCGATAATATAATTTAACGATGGTTTAATGAGTTTGTTACAAAAAGAAGAAACGAAATAATATTCGTGAAATTAATAAACTCTGTCAATATATTTTGTAGAGTAATTTCGAAATTATTTAAGTATGATAAATATATTTTTTTTAATTCAAACATCCAAAAGGTATAGCTTGATTTCAATAGTTACGTGTTGTAATCACTTTCACGTTGTAATCATTACCATCATGATTACACATTAAAAAATATTCTTATCAAAGTATCAATAAATAAAACTAAATTATTACTCCGGGTGTGTCCTCAACCTTCAGTAAAGTTGCCTTTTAACTACTCGTCGGGTGACTCTCGGTTTTCAAGGAGGCTCTCGGTTGGAAGAATGATTTTTATACCGAAGAAAAGAACTTGGCGGTGCGTTGCTTTCTGAGTGCTTGATGTTTTGCCCCCATTTGTAAATGTATCACAAGGGTTTAGTTGCGTCATGGTGCATGGGTACCGTCTACGATATAAACATTATAGTTTTCCCTTTCAATATAGTACGAAGATAATATAATCATCTCTTTTTAACGGATTTCAAAAAAAAAGATTCCAGGTGCACATGTAAGTATGTCGTATCTACTTTTGAAACTGCGAAATTTTCTCATATTTTTAAGCAGGGCTTTTAAAATAAATATACAATAACTAGATGACCGGACAGACGTTGTTCTGCTACATATTTCGTCTTATACTTAGATTTTCATGAGGTACTACCGAGCTTTAATTTTCATGTATTTTTAGTAAATACTCATCATACCGATCAACTTTTGCTATGGCGGCGTTTTAATAGGTTTAATAGTTTACCTGGTCCCTTGAAGTATCTCGACATCAGGACCACCTACCGGGTGCAATTGTGACTCGAAAACACACTCGTTACCTACAAAATATCTCCCAATTTTTTTTATTAAAGTCGCTCCAACTGCTTAGGAGGAGTCCAGTTACAAACACACGCTATGTTTTTATATATTATAAAGATATATTTAGGTATGTATGTATGTAAATTTAAACATAATACACAGCGAGCAACACAAGACAACCACAACATACTTGTAATATCGTGTTACCTCATGTTTGGTTAGTCCAGCGTCTGTGAATCGTAGTTAGGCTCGAGGGCAAGGATGAATATTGAGTCGGGACACGTAGCTGTTTCCGGTGCTACGGGTAACAGCATTACGGCAACTGAACCGTCTGATTGACGGGATAGTGTGGCTACTTAACTAGCGAGTTTAATTTACGTAATTATGTAATAGGTATAATACTTACTTACGAACTTTAAAAATTTTAGCTGCTCTATATTGTTGAAACGATTTCAAAAATTCTTTGGAACGGCAATACCTATAGGAAATGGTAGTGAATGGAAAAAAATTAATTATGTTTTATCTATTATAATTCTCAGAATAAATGCGAACAATTCACATTTCGTTTTAATCGTGGATTAAATAAATGTTTTTTTTTGCGTTTGCATTTGATGTTATATTCGTATGATATAAAATTGTTTTCCTAGTTACGTAAAAGACGTTACGTAAGTTACGTAACGTAAATTCCGTAGTTATGTAAGTTGCGTAACGTAATTTCCGTAGTTATGTAAGTTACGTAACGTAAATTCCGTAGTTATGTAAGTTACGTAACTTGCATTATTTGTTGTAGTACCTACTTTGATGATGATTTAACACTATGTAGAATTTCAAGAGTATTTCAAATAATGTTCATTGCCCAGTAGGAAAAACAAAACAATTGTAAATTGCAATACATAAAACCAAAATAATTGTACAATATAAAGGCTATTTTATTCTGTTTAATTATGTTCTATTCTATATTAAAATATACGTTATACAAAACCTAAAATCGCTGTTTTCCTGCCCCTACACGATGTCTTGCTGGGTATCTCTGATCAAACGTGATTGCACATTACCCCGTCAAGAACGTTTAGCATCGTCTTACGTCCCTAATATTGAGTGATGTAACTCGGTAGCGGCACTATACAGAGATACTGATAGTAGTAAAACTCCATAGAGAGCGCTTGAACAACGAATTAAGACACAGTCGTACTGTCATGGGTTTCGGCTCGTGTTTGAAAGTGTTTCAAAATCGTGCCCGCCGAGCGTATCAGAAACGGAGTACATGACTTTAATAATTGTTAGTTATTATTATTGTGTCTTAAGTTGTTTAACGAGGCAATGTAGTCGCGCAGCGTTAGTCTACAATTAATAATTAAAAAAAAACTATTGTTAGTATCTATATTGTGGTAACGGTAATACGAATATACTGGGGACTTGAAACTTACATGGAGTATTTAAATGCTTTCAAATCATAAGTAGCCCAAAAATGATCAAATTTATTGCCAAACTATTTATGCAAGTTTGAAAACATACCTTTGATTAAAATTTTACATTTTACAAATATTCATAATGGGTCAGACTCTCGTCAAACTTTATAAACATGATACTAATAAATATAGGTCGGACGAATATATTTCAATTTTAACTGAAACGGTGAAACTGGGCAGTGGCGAATCATCGTTACTTCCGCATCGAGAACTGACCCATTTAAATGATTGCGCTAAAATATTTTACAGTTAATCCATGTCATCTTTTGGCTGTAACCTATGCAATATTGGGAAAATTGGTAAATATTTGAATGAACAATTTGAATTCCACTGGGACTTCATATCGACTTTCCTTTAACTAGGATTGCAGACGAGCGTTGACTTATATAATATTAAAAATCAATTGTCTGGCTGTTGTCTTACAAGTTTTATAGTCTGTTCAGTGATGGACGAAAAGCATAGGTACTGGGTTAAAGACACGACAAAGATTTAAAATTTATCTATTCAATTTGTATCCTTATTTATATCAAAAATATGGTTTACATTTAAATGCTTAAATCTGGTTGAAAAAAAAAACGATAGGCTTGTATTCTTAATAATAAATCCTGTAAATTCGTTTATTACACTTCGTTATTACACACAAGTATTGACCTAAATCAAATTCAGTGATTGATCGCAGTATGACTAATATTTAATCTAGATGTTTGACCTTTTGTCGTCGGCTTTGATTACGCAAATTCACGCCGATATTTGAATTGGCAGATCACAGGGTTTGTTTAGGCTGTTCCTCCCAATGATACATTTATTAATCTAATTTCAAACGGGCTACCCTGTGTTGTTTTAGAGCTTAATACGGAATACTTAGGTATCTAAATATGGGTATACGTTTAGTGAAGATTTGCCTAAAGGTTGTTCAAAAATCAGTTTGAATTCGAACAATTAATAGCATACTATATAGAGCGGCTTCTCCTCATAATTAAGGAGAAATTCAATATGCCACCAGGTTAATGCAGTATTTAATGACTTCTCTATAAATTTTTTTATGCCCAAAAAGTTTTTAAATGGATCAACAATTAGCCATCAGGCAAAGAACGATCAAATATACTATCAGTCATTTAAACATAATATATATTTGTCTCGTATGGCGCAATGATTCCCACGCCCGGACCGCCATTCAATAGGTCCTAGTTTCGATTCCCTGCGAAGCCGAAGTTGGAATTTCTCTATTCTTTGTCTGGACATATTATTGTGTTTATTATCTATTTGTATCATAGCACCCACAATGCAGGGAATCCTAATGTGAAGGCTTATATTCAAATATTTTGTGAAAGGGACAGAAAATACATTTTTTATTTCAACTCCAAACGAAAAATGCTAACAATATATCTGTAGTCCAATTAGAAACAGCGAGTTAGATTTCACAGAATAAAGTTCGTAAAAATGATGGATGCTGTGATATTTTACGCAACCACGTAACAAAAATTCAGCCTTCGTAATCCACTACACACCGACAAATAACCTCGTGAAGATACAATTCAATAAACTTGGTTTTGTAAAAAGAGGCCAAGACTTGTAAGCAAAATTGACATATTTAAAAGTTACGTAATGTACGAGTAGGTATGTCTGTTTTTTTTCCCTGTAGCTTTTATGGTTCATCGACTTATAAATCTTAACGAAGCTAAGATGTTTTCACTTAAAAAAATGACAGACTTTTTACAGAACAGATTAATTAGTGTCATTATTCCCGAATTTGTAATAGGTAGGAAGGATCTTTGCACACGTATCAATTATGTTGTGGACAGAAATTAAACAAAAAACAGCATGAACAGTATCGCATAAACATTTTCGATACCTGGGTCATGGGTACGATGAACAAACAAACACAAAAATACACACCAACACCCATAAAAGCAAGAAAAATATCTTAAATTTATCAAATTTTCTTTCTCGCATAGAATCAAACTTAGTACCTACTCCTCAGTGCTCCTAATAAAATAAACCAATAATTAACACTGTTGACGACGTCCGAATAGACTCAGAATAAAAATAAAAGTTTTAATGTAACTTGGCGCAAACACTTCCGGACCTTAAAATTTGCTAGCAGCGCGATCCTAAGCAAATGCTGACGTCCGATTCCCGGAGGGTTCTATTTTAGAGGCACAATACTTTATTTGATACGCACACAATGGCGAGATGTTTACATAAATTTAGGGATTATTTACGTATACAATAAGGATTAATTTCCTGTACAAACAATTGTTGTTTATCGATCGTAAGATACATAATAGACTAATCGGGTCGGGATTATTGATGAAATTCACTGTTTGTTTTTAAAGCATTATGAAATGGAGTGGGCGAGCTAGTTACTTATATGTAAATAACGTTTGTTTTCCTTAGTATACCTAACATACTATTATTTGGTGTTTCAGAATTATAAGATAACATTCTATGTATCATAACTTTAAATTTGAGTAAAAGCAGATCTCCAAAAATGTCTAAGATGACATGACGATTTTCAACTTATGAAGTGTCGTTGGGTTTGTCTCGATTATGACAGACACTACACTATAATTATTTTTTAAATACCACCCCAATTTTCAGCAGTCGAGTTTTTTCTATTTCTATCAACGCTTACTAATTATATAGGTTTTCTTTAACTCTCTCGAAATTGCCAATCTTTTTCAATTTAGGCCATTTTTAATACGCCAATCTTCAAGAGCGTATGATCTATCCTCTACGTTATTGATTAGTAGATATATCATTGTGTATGAGTGAGTATAGATAAATATTTATCAGTGCATCACGCGTATTTACTACTAAAATAGAGATCAAATTCCCCTTTCCCCATCTGTCACCGCCTACAAGTCACGCGAATTGCGGACAAGGAAACGCTTTCAAATCTACGATGTGTTTATTGCGTCTATTTATAACTCACTGATATAAAAAGATCGCTTTTTTTCTGATCGAATATTTTGTTTGTATTTTTGGAGGTACTTTAATATCTTAGTAACTACAGGATTTAATCTTAAAATTGCAATGTTGCAAATTGCAAGCGATTGGAAACTATACTAATATTGTAATTTTTGTAAGTTTATGGGTGGGAATAAAACGGTGCGGTTGCGATCGTACTTGAGTGAAACGGCATATAAAATTAAAAAAAAAAACTCCAAAAACATATCTTAAGTCTACCATGGGCCACTCAGTGAATAATAAAAAAAGTGCTTAATAACTCACCCATCGCAAGAAGCGATTCTAAAGTTCCCAAACCTTAAAAGAATGAAATTAGGTAATTTATCATGAGAGTAATTTCATCACCTATTCAAATACAACCTAGAAAATGTTTTGTCTAAAAACTTACCTTGCGGTAAAATTCACTAGAGTGAAAACAAAAACTAATTCCAATTTGCTGTTAGTCAGTCTTGTTCAAAAATACCGGTGAAAATACCTTGTTATTTACAACCGAATAAAAATAATATAAAAGTCAAGGAAATAAAATAAAAATAAATGTGGCCAAGGTAAGAGCATTCTCGTGTAATAAATGTAATATAGAAATATATCCATAGAGTGGATACGTTTTAGACATGTCATGTCCAAGCCGATAAACGTCACACATACTAGTGTCTACCTACTAGGTGACCTTAATGGCGAAATTATCACTAAAACTGTCATAAATTTTAACTGTCCTCGACCTGATTATGAACCCCTGTGGGGCGGGGCTATGAGTGTGTAGCGTTTATTTTTTTATACTTGCTAAATAACCCATAATCTTCCCACTCCAGGAATAAGATTCCATTTACATTGTGAGGAATACAACACGTAACATTTAGAAAGACAGAGGTATATGCCGGAGTCGAACCTAGGAACTCCGGTTCGGGAAACCAACGATCAAACCACTAGGCTATTACTGATAAAGTTTAACATAAAATCAATAAATCCAAAACATATTTTTCTTTGTCTTTATAAAACTAAATATTCCTCGTGCCACTTCTACACCGTATACATTCTACACATTGTATGTCTATAAACGGCACTCGAAGGAAAGAGGAGCGGTACTCCAATCGCTCTTGAAGATATTTCGTTTTTAATCTTTGAAAAGATCCTCAAATTTATTTGTAGCTTACATCTCCGGCTTACAATTAACGATGGCTGTAGACACTTAGCCGATTTCACAACAAATAATACTTTATTGTACAGTTCTAAGTATTTATTTACTTTATTCTACAGTAAGTTCTAACATACAAATATGTACACAGGAAGATTTGGGGCACTTTGAAACGATTTTTCTCTGGATCCAAATAAAAATGATATTTTGCAAGTGACTTTAAAATATTAGAATTTATTTAATATTTATCTAGCTAACGTTTTTAAGACCAATTGTTACATTTATTGAGAAAAAAAATATAGCCTTCTAAAACACCGGGCTTTTGTTCGGCATATAATATGTATCATATCTATCATATCAGTTCTACATCACCATATAACCCAATTGTGATCTCAAACCATATTCGGTCTCCTTAAAAACATCGAAAATGTTTATTAAAATTAAAAACCCTAAGACTTTTATAATATTCAAATTAGTAAAAATTGTCAATAAAATCATTTGCAGATTGCTTCAAAACATTATCAAAGACCAAAACCATACATAAAAAAATATATATCACAAAAAATACTCCAAGTCGTTTTCGAACTAATAATTTTTAAAATCTCAATCTTTCACTAGCTTTATCGAAACAATTAATCGGATTTCAAACACTAGTAATAAAACTCGGAATCCAATTTATGATTTACCAATTTTCAGTACGATAGATAAACGTGGGGTTAGACTCGTAAAACGAACATAAAGTAAATTAAATTCAGTCTTCGTAAAAACCTTTTTTTAATGGTCTTTTCGATCCAGTTACGACAGGACCAGTTTAGAATATGGACAAATTGATTTTAACGCTAATTGGTAAGATTGCCATCGTTAATTTAAAATACGATTATTTTGATTTGGTTCTATATCCAGTCCTTTCAATATCAGTGTGACTGAATCATTATTATTTTTTTTTATCTATAAGTATTATCAGATTATTATCAGTGATAGCCTTATAGTTTGAAGGTTTAAATGGTTTTCCTGGGTTGAAACCTTACAGCACGCACCTCTCAATTAAATAGTTTTGTGCGTATTAGATACTAATGATCACCTGCTACGGTGTAGTGTGTAGGACTATGGCCTGTACCCCTCACACTGAGAGAGGGGCTCCGAGACCAGCTGCGGAACAGTTATGGGTTGCGATTATGATAATAATTATTAGATTAAGCAAATTATAATACAAAAGATAAATTATGTTTCATAAACAACGTCCTCTTGGCTTTCGAGTCTTATAACATCTTTGTAAACGTTTTTTCAGTTACGTTTAGTACCGTTGCATATGTAAATGCTGGTAAAGAACCGCAAATACAAATATTTGAAATCAGAAAAGTAAGAGACGATAGAGACCGCGGGGATCGAGTTCAGATAGACACTGATTATTATGATCCAGAAGAACATGGCTTCAGTTATAGATTAGATTCATACAAAGCTAACAACCCAAATAACCATAAAAGTAGAAATGTGGATCAAGTTGCAGAGAATCTCATCAATAAATTAAGAAGAATAGTTACGTCAGGTCAAAGTTACTCAAATCGAAATTATGATGACGATTATATATTTAAATACAATGATTTAAATAATGATTATGAGCGTGATGAAGATTCAAAAACACCAGTAGTTTTAGTTGCTCATCAAGATGTTATATATCATATGTAAGTATGGACTTGTATGACATAAATAAGTGGGTAACATTAGTGGAACACAATAAATGATGTTACGTAATTTTTCATCAATGTAAAACTTTACTTGGAATATTAACTGTTTTGAAAACTTACCTATTAATTATTTCTTTCACCGCGAATATATTTTTTCTTTTAACGTGAAATTAAGTTCCAATTTTCTTTGTACTCTACATAATTTCATGAATAACCATGCAATAGCGTAGGCATTTGGACATCCATATTGACTTCGGCTATAAGTATATTAAGTGAAAAAATCTTTTAATTTATTATCTTTATGCTTTTTTTAGTGTCCCTGAGGATCGTAAAAATAAGCGAAGTAGACTGCAGGTAGCACTGCGTACTGAAAACTTCGATGAGGGTTAGTATTTAACTTGTAATATTATAATGATTTCAATTAACACATTTTATATTAATTTGACAATATAATAATCCATATTGTCATACCACATTGTTACTACTTCATGGTATAGCTCGCGCAGTTAAAGAAGGGTAAGTTGGGCGTTCCCGTAGGTATTTGCGACTCGGAGTATTCAGAATTCAGATTGCCATTTAAAGGTTCTGGGTTCGATTCAAAACAAGGCTGAAATTTTATGATATATTTTATGTTCTCAGTCTACGTTTGTTTTTTTGTCTTTGTAAATTGTTATTTAAAGCACCACCTAGACAGGGAACCATACTTTTAGGGTATAAAACGAATAAAATGGTAAGTATAAACTTAATAATAACTTAAAATAACTTTAATGCTTACAGATGTCGAAGATAGAACAGCGCCTCCCCCTTCAAAAGGTCGTTATGATTATGAATATGAACAATAATGACATCCCATTCTTCCTGCTAGTTACATCATCACAACGGATACCTAGAAATACATAAAAAATAGGACAAGAAAATTGTCCCTATTGGAATTTATCGCCATTATTATCCTCCCATCGTAGCCAATAAACGTTGACCAAAATTGGATGTGACAATTTGATTTCCTTCTTACCTTCTGAAACGCTCATAGCCCTGCGGCTTGCAACAATCGTAAGTAATCGAGCAGTTTGAAAGGACATCAGGCATTATGGTCTAAAAAAGAAATTGCGCAGCCAGAACTAAGTATATTACCAATAGCTAGGTTATGTAGACCTTAAACTAATTCTATGGATTTAAAACTGTGATTCTACGTTTTTGAGTAACTATTTAAGTTTTCGTATATAACTCCTAACAATAAATAAATATACAAAAAAAATTAAATGCAGTTAGAAGGATATTTCCGTATATGTTTTTTAAGTTTTTAGTATGAACTAGCTATTGGAAATAGTCCTAGTTCTGGCTGCGATTTTTTTAAAACCAACAATGTATGGAATACCTATAGTTTTATGATTTTATTACTGCCTCAATTTTACGGTCGGGATTTTTTCTTAAAATTATTACTAGTTTTTACAAGGAAAAATTTTACGCACCTACTCTGTTTGACAGAAATAAGTTTCAGCCGCGTTATAATTACGTAGTATCAGCGTCGCGTTATCTTCATCTAAAATTAAAAGAATTATTGGATATAAAAGTCAACTAGCAAACTAACAGAAAAGAAAAATAAAGCTCCTAAGCCAACACAAGCCACGAAACAATATCCTAAGCTACGAATGACAGCCGTAATATAAAGTTGATACTATTGCACTGTTAAGAATAGAACGCAACATCCAATCATTTCGTTTCATAGATTGTGTTTGCTAGCAGTATTTGTACTTTGGAATCTTTTGCGAAATGCGATATTTTAGTTACAAATGCAATTACAGTGATACACCGTTGAGACTATGATTAACGAAGTGTAAAAATGTCACTTTAAGGTTTTAGAAGATGAAAAAAGTTATTGTGTCGTATGGTTTGTGGATACAATACATCGTCTTTTACAATTAGACGGGACATTTAATTTAATTTCATTTATAATCATAAGAAGTACCCAATAAAAAACCGTAAAAAAACACGACTATCAAATTTTTTTTTTGTGTTAGGAGCGCCGTAATATATTAATACATAGTTCCATAATGACGACGAATACTTACCCCCATAATGAAGACGAAAACAATCACACCTCATTATATTACAAACTATCAAGTATTTTGGGCTGCAGAAGTTGCCAAAGAAATTAACATACAAACATACATATATCCATACATACATAAATACATAGTACATTCATATATGCGCTCAAAAAAGTTACCCACCACCTTACACAGTCAGTTATAAGGAGCTTTATAAGTAGGTTGTAAGGTTCGTCCGTAGTAACATAATTTACTAATCCTGCAATGACCTAAATCGCTTCTACTAACACCGTTTTAACTATACCACGCAAATATAACCATTTGGAACTGCATTTCCTTATTAAAACAAGTCACGCTGCAATAAATCTAGCAACTTTGCCATGTACTTTTGTTGCAACAGAATTGCTTTTAGACCCGTTCAAATCATCGCGAAATTTTGGAAATAAAAACGATGATTTAATATTGCGAATGAATATTTTGGGGGAAGTGAAAATTGAGCTAAAAATAAGTCGCAAATGCGCATTTGTAAGTTAATCATTAAATAAAGTAAGTACCTTATATTTTGTATTTACTTAATTATATATCTGATCTTGTACATGTATTATGTCTAAAGATATATGAGTATAGATGTAGAACACGGTACTGCTCTATTGAAAAACTATAATTATCCATGCAAAGGTCTATACAACTCGCAATGTAGGGAAACCTACTACAAGGACATACGAGTATTTATGGTTTTATAAACCTTTAATCTGAAGGTTTAATTCCTCAACAGAGTGAGAAAATCGCTTAACAAATTATCCGAACCGCTTCGACCGAATCTTTACTCTAAACCAATTCCAACACGCTTAGTTGGACACAGAGAATAGACTAGGCAAATGAATGTAAATTTTCGCATCGAAAACATACACTAATTTAGGGGCCCCGAAATTACAATGTCCGGCACGACCGCAAGGGCTGAGCAAATAAATCCCGGGCGATCCCGGGCGATCCCGTGATAGCGTCCTGTGACCCGGGATAGTGAGCTGTTGATTCCCTATTTGTCGTGCCCGTTTCTCATTCAATTTGCGTTCGGGTTACGTCTTTGTCTTCTTTGACACTAAGAGCAAAGGAGACGATGGAGGTTTGATTAATCAATTATTGAACTGGTTTGCTACGGCGTCTTGGGGTCTTTATTGGCTCGTATTGCAAGGATAGCTTTAGCCTACTATAAAGGCTGTTATGGTAGGCACTAGTTGGTACCTTTACGTCTCTTAGGAGGCCTGGGGCATACTTTACCAGCTACTTCATACGTGCAAGGATACAATCAACTATTAACATTGACAAGGACCAATCTGAACAGTCAAATTAGTTTACTTCGGCAACTGACTTTTCTCAAACCAACCTGCCCAAACATGACTGTTTTGTAACTAAAGGACTATAGAAATAGTAGAACACAGTTGCTCTTTCTGTTGTCTCCCCTCACAATATGACGGATAAAGTTCACAGTTCACCACGCTGGCCTAGTACGGATTAGCAGACTTCGCAAACCTTTGAGAACTTTATAGAGAACTCTCAGGCGTGCAGGTTTCCTCACGATGTTCTCCTTCACCAAAGCAAGTGATAATTAGTTTCTAATAGGCACATAACTTTTAAAAATCAGAGGTAGCGTGCCGGGATTCAAACCCAGGAACTACAATTCGGGAGACCAACGTTCAAACCACTAAGCTATCTGCTGGAAATCAGCTGCAGCTGATATCAATCAGTTACCAAAAGTAGATACAAAGAATACCAAAAGTGCCAACATGTGGTCATGTGCTGCATGTGTCCATTGTACTCGTAGCATGTTCGAACAAGCTAAGTTATGTATACAACTCCAACAAGGGAGCGGAACGAGGGCTCGAAATCAATTAGTGCTGTAGCTCAGTTCGTTAGCTGCCGTAATGAAATCGGATGCGATTGTGAGATGTTTCTCTTGCTATTGTACTTTGCTGGTACGGTTTAGAGTTTTTATTGGGTTTCATACTTTTTACCCAACCAGTCAGAAATAGGGTACCTAATGTTTTTCGAGTATATGTTGTATGTTCCATAGACAAGCAATGTATCTGTATTGTACCTATGTCCCCAGTAGTTGGGCTTTACAGCCCAATCGGTTTTGGTAGTTTTGAATTTATTTCGTGGCATTGAATTAATTTCCATTATGAAGCACACACAGAACGACGAATAATACGTGGTACCATACATAGAACAACGAATAACACAAACATGTTAGTTCTTTCTTCCGTGGTAGCACTCACGTTAGGTCTTTGCTATACTCGTAATATCATGTCATAGTCCAAAAATCTTTCGTATATAAACAATATATTTTACACCGGTCAATCCAATTGGATATAGAAACTGGTGTATTTTTCCCAACTTTCCTCTTTTATCCGTGCATGGCCCACTTCGTTAGTCTGTAATGAAATCGACGCGAGCGTGACCCGGGACGCGATTCCTTGTCCATTGTCTCTTTATATTCTTTGATTGCTTTTCGTTGTTTGAACAAAATTAATTGTGTGTTTTGTTTATGAATATTCTCGCCTTAAAACAGAGTGTATTGTCGTCTCCTCCATTCGAGATTTTAATAAACAATTACTTTGTTTTGCAGTAGTGTATTTATTCGTGGGAGCAAAAGAGCTCTTTGTTATTATAATTTGATTTTCAGTTGCTAGGTCGAGGATCTTCGTATGACTTTAAGACCTTCATAAATAGTCACTTAACGTGGGTTATACGCGCTGGAGCAGCGTGGTATGGTATGCTCTAGGCCTCTTCAGTTATTAACGATACGTTACAGAACTGTATCCTGTAAAAGGGTCATTAAATGTTCGACCCTCTGATTACATATTTTGAAAGAGCACCGCGCCTTTTAATAATCGTGTGCCATAAAGAAAGAACCACACTCTTTTTACGCCTTGTTTTGAACGTCTTACAGCCTACGTCTACAGTTCCTCAGAATACAATATGAAATCTTTATTTGTATCTACACCTTACAATTCTACACGTCACAGCTACACAACAAAATGTTAGGTTGCTTGGTGACAAAAATCGTGACGTCAGATCGTAACAAAAAAAATTGACCTCACTCATTTGTTCTGAACACTGAGTCTATTATATTTCTTGGTCTGGGACAAAAACGTATAGTATCTACCAAAAGAAAAACCGCTTCATTTAACCTTCAATGAATATCAGCGTAGATTGACTGTAACATAATAAATATATCACTGTTATCTCAACAGTCCCCATAACTGTTATCTCAACAGTCACACCGTCACGTAACGTGACAAACGTAATGTAACACGACGGTCACACGGATATGATGCGGTGTAACGAACTATAACGGCCAGCTGGGCCATACGAATAGCGATTTCTTGTCTCATTTTACTGAAAATCAAATTATTACCCGAGCAATATTTTTCATTAAAATTGCATTATTCACAGTTTTCTAAGTTAGTGAATTCACCAATTTTAGATGAGAAAGAAAAAAAAAATTTGCTCTATTCTTCAATAACAAATGCCTAATATCTTTTTTTTTGGCTTAATGCCACCATACGAGCGAAGTAGGCTGTGTCACAATCACCCATGGATATTAGTAACACCACGGACATTACCAGTGCGTTGCCGGCTAAGGTACGATACTATATGCAGAAAGGGTCAACATAGATACATACCTACATAAATACATACTTATATATAAACACACGCACAAAAACTGATACACTTACGATGCAGTTGGTAATTAAGACGATACCAAAACTATTTTAAACGTTTATTCCTCTCATTTAGTGGCCATTACACTGCCCGACCCCCTATCAATTAGGGCGTCCCGGTAAATAAAGACCTGATCCTGATTGTGACGGGGATTGTTTTTATTGCATTTACTCTTGTCACGGCGCGCGGTCCACAAAGCTGCGATTAAATTGGTAGTCGTGCGATTTTAACGCCATTTTACGGTTAAAATGTAAGCTGTGACATTCTAGTGCGATTGTAGGGTATGTTACTCATCTTTTGCACTTTTTTTTCTTTATGCCAGGAAACGAGCAGACAGGTTACCTAATGGTAAGTAATCACTGCCGCACATAGACTTCAGCAACACTAGGGGCATCACCAACACATTATCGGCCACCAAAGGAGCGATGGACATGCTTCTTGAAGGACCCTATGTCTTATCACATTGTGAACAGCGATACACCAATATTACAAGTTCATTCCGCAACTTACATGTTCAAGGTAAAAAGTGTTTGCGTCCACAACGCGATATTTTTTTTCAGTAAACAAACGTTATGATCTTTAGTTTTGGGCGAGTAGTTAAAATATCAAAGGGTTTTAGTAGATGGCTAAGAGACGTTTTATGGAAAACCTGGTTCTTTGTTGTTATTTTCAATTCGTTAAGGCACCAATAACGCGTATTTCTTAAAACCGTTTTACATACCTAATTATACCAATTATGCCATGCTATATTATATTGGTATTCTAAATTTTTAACAGATGAAAAAGAGAAATGAGCGTACTTATGTCCATTTCATTGACATGTTTTGGAGTTTCAAGAGCTTCTCATATTAAGGACGTAAGTTGTTTTGTTTAAGAATTAAATACCATTTTACCATTTTAAAATACATTTTTTTATAATAATAAACATTAGTCGAGCCAGTGTAAAACCCCTATTTCAACTTAATTCGTATTACCCTTTATTTCTCGAGGCGGTTGTTTTTCGCACTGGCCCCTATTCCGTTTCAGTCGTGATATCGCTAATGAGTTTTGTTTAAAATTATTGTTTAGCCAAATGTTTTGTTATCAGACACGCAATTGTTTGATAAAATATATTAACGGTACACAATATTCCTTATCAGCCATGGTGAGCTTTGTTCTTTATTTTTATGTTTTGTTTTTTCGTGAAACCTAACCAATAACCAAAAGAGACAGAAAGCCAAATTAGTAATTTCAAACCTTAATCAATGTTATTCTGTCCTGTTTTTTTTTCTATAGAGCTATCTTATTCTTGAAACAACATAATATTAGGGTATCCCCCTCAAAATGTCGTGTCAAGCGGAATCCCTGGGAAAGAACACCACTAGGGCTATTCAAATCACCTCCACGTACGAGAATTTTGCGTAGTTTTCAAGTTATAATTTTTTGTGAATTTTTTTTTTTAATTATTTTGGTTGAAGAGATTATACAAAAAAAAAACTAGGGCTGTTTTTTTCTCGGGGATAACGCTTGAAACTACTTTTTGGTACCCCCTGTATATAACCACTCTCACGGCTGTATAACCAAAAAAAGGTTATGTCATGTCGAAAATAAAATATGAAAAATGCAGGAGTAATTTTTTTATTCAATGTAAACAATAAATGTACGAGTATGTTAGCAACAATAGGGTTTACTCAAATTGTTTGCCCAATAAACAATCGCCGAAGCGTAATATCAATCCATCACAATCGTTCAAATCCTTTTTAAACCTATGAAATATAGATGAGGGAACATATTGTTTACTTTTAGGATTTGAAGGTATTACATAATATTGATACGTTATTTTTTTTCTTTATGTGAAACTAAACAACGCCAGTGGCATTGCTGGGGAAAAGTGGTATTTCAGAGTATGTTTTTTGGCAAGCTATAAAGCCCTAACGGTTTGACAGTTTTCAACAAGTAAAGTGTCAGTTGGATTCGTCTCCGTTGCAAGTGTCATCCTACTAATATTATAAATGTGAAAGTTTGTGTGGATGTTTGTATGTCCGTCACGCTCTAACCGTTGAACGGATTAAGCTTGGTACACAGATAGTTGCGTCCAGGAATAGGATAGATTTTTTCCCGATTATAGGTTCCCTTGAGATAAATTCAGTATTTTATTTAACGACTTTCCACGGGCAATCCGCGGGCATTGTGTCTAGTAGACCATACATTAATTTTTTTTTACGGCTCTCCCAACCTAAAAAAAATTACCAAACAGGTTTTAGTTTCACTATTAATTTATTATCTACGTGTTGTTTCATTAAACTGATTATAGAAAGCCAAAACTTGTTAACAAAGGAGTAAATGAATTCGCCAAAGCTAAGAACAACTACGAGCATATAATCAGGACAACTTGAGGATAACAGCACTGCTGAACTTGTAGGCGACGAAACTATTGTGCAGCGTGAGATGGAATCAGCGCAGTGGAGTGCTGATATCGAGAGCTGTACCCTCCCACCCCTGTTCACCCCGAGAAATAATTGGAAGGAAACTGTGTAGTTGATAAGATGTTGCGGTTGTCTTGCGCTTGAACTCACTGTTTATACTTTAATATATAAAGCTGAAGAGTTTCTTTCGTTTGTATATTTGTTTGTTTGAACGTGCTAATCTCAGAAACTACTGGACCGATTTAAAAATTATTTTAGTGTAAGATAGTCCATTTATCGAGGAAGGCTGTAGGATATAAAAAAATCACGCTAAGATAAATAGGAGAGGGGCAGCAAAAAAATATTTCGAAAGAGGGAAAATTACGCTGGCAGAGCTCCGGGCGATTGCTAGTATTATTAATCATGTTTTAGTCTTATACTTAATGGCAATGTAATAGATTATCTTATTTCTAATACCGCACTGAATTGTACGATGCTGAGGGCCGCCATAAAATAGCATTCAATACTATTAAGGTCGTCCTTAAAAGAAAAGGTTATCTTTTGCATTTATAAAAACAGCTGATAAACACTCAGACAGGCAACCTGTCATTTGTGTCAAAATCACTCATGGACTATAATACCAAAGAAATCACCGACGAACAAAGTTTTAGTTTGATTATAATATCTTGCTGTGTTATATTTTGTGTCAGCATATCTTATTATACTCGTATCTTAGATATTAAGTAGTATCTATCTACAGTAGTAGAATAAGTATTTATTGCTAAACGCTCATGCCTTGGACGGTCAACAACAAAAGAGATAAGTAAGCTAAGACACCTCGATTGCTAACCAGAATCTTTGCTTCCACTGTAATAGTCTTCGTGATGATAAAAATGTAAATTTTAATAGAATTCCATTTTCTTTGCAGATGGAAATTAGATTTTGTTATGATACGACGATATTCATAAAAATCATGTTGTTAATGCAATGGAATGGTCATTATTCGTATGACTCGGCACCCTATTCTCTTATGACATCCTGGTCTGACGGCATGGGATTGGAGTTAGTATTCTATGCCGTCACAATATGGCCGAAATATTCTAATACATTGGACAAAGTGGATAAGTAACACAACTAATGGTCATTTACATTGCAACCCATAACTATCTCACTGCTGGGCTCGAGTCTCCTCTCATAGGGTGTGGGGTACCAATTAAATATTATGGTGTTATATGTAAATACCATAAGTACCTATGTAGCGTATGTCTGTCTTCAGCTCCCAAGCTCCCAGTTTTGGAGCGTATGTATGTATGTCTAGGTCGAATTAAAACATATAATATGTCGATAGATTTGTTTTCCTTTGTTAGGAATTTAAAACTTATCACTAGATAATTCCCTATGGGTGAACACATAGGATCTCAATTTTGCATAATGTCAGTAATATAAGTTTACTGTCATCCACTAGTTTACCTAAAACACTTTGTAATTTGCTCCGAGACTAATGTGTACGAACTGCAATGACTACTAACTTTACGATAGCGTCCGTTGCTAGTTACGTAGTCACCGTACACTATTAACGGATCGTTGCATTCGAAAATTGCATTTGAACATCCCCAAAGTACCAGTGAGTAATACCTAACAGTTCAAACTAAAACATCCCATCATTCTTTACAAACAGCCTCAATTTTCCGATACTGTCTGCGATCACGCATGACCATAGGCGACCAGTGGAAATTGCACTTAAATCCACTCGTAACAGAGTTGATTTCAGATTACAGATAAGGAGAATTAGAAAAAATTGCTGTATAGAAGGCGCAAATCGTACCCAGTGGGTGTGCGAAAGTTATCAATCTTGGATAGGATGGAACCCATTTCAACGTTTATTTATGCTTGGGCGATGGTTTTTCAAAATGAAATAGAAGGGTGCGGGGAGGCATGCATTATCAATTCAGTACAGTGACAAAGGGGTGCTCGAACGGTTTTGTTAATTCAATCGTGTCGATAAATTGTCAGGGTGAGGGCGTCTATTCTAGAACCGTCTATTTATGGCGCTCATTGGCACCTATTGAACTGGATACAGGTGATAATGCGTGAATCAGGCCGGTGTAATGGGGGCTTTACAGACGATCAAATTTGTTGTGGTTTTATGCGGAAGAGTAGTAAAAAAAGGACCAAGTAAAGAAATTCAGATAAAAAATACACTACAGAAAATATATTTATCAGTATATTTAATATACAGAGAGTTCAAAGTTAGACCATTTTTCAGAAGTAATGTAGGAACATACAAGTTTGAAATTCGACATAGTTAAAATGTACATGGAGAAGAATAATTGGCTTTAGTGTGCGGTCTCGTGGGCCTTAAACATATCAGCTTTCTTTGTGTATAACAACATTGGATTGAATTTAATTATTTCAATCCCTTTCAAACTCCAAACTGTTTGTTGAAAGCTAACTTCAAACAAAGCCATCCCGTTCTTTATTTATAGGCACTTAACCCCTTATTGTATTGCGAATTCCGATCACCCAATCCTCTTGATTTAGTGGAGAAAAATTACAATAAAGATTTATCCACCCGAGGGCCACTTACGTAAATCGATCACGAAGTTATCGCGATTCTGAGATTTCAGATCCAATAGAACTCGGTTTTTTTTGTGAAATCCCCATTCATCTTGGAAAATGGGATCAATTTAGACGAAACGGATAAGAGTTTTTATGTTCTTCGTAATACGAGTTCATTTCTTAGATTGGTCTGTTTGCAACGACCTTGTTAGCGTTAATCGAATTCCGTATGAAATATGACTGCCATTTTGAGAAGTCGAAGTACTTGTCGTATTTAAATCGAATCTTCGGTACCTTATTAATGGAGAAATTACATGAACATATTTTAGATCTTAGTTATTTTTAAGATGAGATTGAATAGGATACCTACTTCTAAGTCAGAAATCTATATCACCTAAGACGTCAGTAATAATAAGGGGACATAATTTCAAATTATTTAGCCTTTGTAACTCACACTCGCAAGAAGTGGATAAAAAAAATCAAAATTGACGGCCTGAGAAATGCACGCATAGAACAAATATTTTGGAAATTACACTAAGTAGATACATGAACAGTACTTAGTTCAGAAATTTCTCTGACGTCACAAACGATTGTGGATTGTGGGTAGCATATTAACCACGCTGAAACGCTCGTCTCGACTAAAGCCCGTGGCGTAAATTAAAATTAATATTTCCACTCCGAGTTGATTTCGTACCACGGAAGCTCACTACCACTTCCGCTGCGGATATCCCCTTGTTTACGATTTACGAAAATCCACGCCGGTAAACAATTGAAACACAACCTTATGAGGTAAGCGTAGAGTATGTTTCAGGTTACAGGACGCTTGGCTCATATTTCTATGCTACCACAATGCTAATGTTTTTCGTCATAAATCATGATGCTTAGTTCGTTAAAAATAGCTAAAGAGGGACGGTATTTAGAGATGTAAAATGCACATTGTTATTTTATGCTGGAACTGAAGCAGATCATCTATTGTGTTCATTATTATCTCTAGACATAATCGAAGGTAACAAACTACTTGCACGACAAGAAAAAAGATTTTAATACATTTTTATGCAATGTATTTAGCTTGTAAAACACCAACCATGATTTAGGACCAAAAATTGGTCCTGCTAAGTGACATTGCTCACATACTTCAAGGAACCAGCTAAACTTTATAAAGTTATTGAAACGTCATCACAACAAAAATTATGGGGATTTATTTACCATAAGAAAGAAAATAACAGTATGTCATTTTCACAATGATTAACTCGCATGTTAAAATCCATCCTGACATACGAGTAAGTTTACGCGGGTATACGCTCTACTGTACCAAAACAAAACCATTACCTGCCTGGCGTATTGGCAAAAATGAAACTCGTCTACAATATGGCAAGAGGTTTTACGGTCCCCTTTCAAAGTGCGAGATGTATGTTACGGTAGGATTTTAATCAGCAGATCCTTGGGGCCAGATTGAAATGCAGACCGCGGTAGTGGGACCAATAAATCTTTACCAAACAGGTACAGTATGTACCTGATGTAAAGGGGTTTTTGGGCATATGGGTTCTTGGAGTTAAAGATTAGGGAAACAGAGTTGTTCGGCATTTGTATTTTGGGAGTTAGAGGTTGGAAAGGGTTGTAGGACCGTAACTAAACGGTGTAAAGAAAGTCATAACAAACTTATTAATGACAACCTTTTAGTAGATATACCATCTGTGTTTACATTTGTGCTTGGACTAACTAATCCTAGAAGTTACTTTAATGTAAAAGCAAAATTAAAATTGGTTCTTAATTATAATTTGAAATGTATATTTGAAAGAATATATTAAACAGAATTTTATGCTTGTTTTAAATTACTTGTATTAAAATACACAGATGTTTCAAAATGGATTCGTAGAAATCCATTCAGAGTAATTTCTATAATTGGCACTGACATATTCCTGAAAACGTTAACAATATGAAACCCAACATCAACTGTAGAATTCAAAATTCCCGGAATGTTTTAATAATGAATAATTTCTGTGTTCATATATTTATTTTTGTTTCCTATTGATTTACTGTAGACCCACATGTAATTATTATACTATAACATCCTACGATTCACTGAAACAAAAGTTAACACAACTCACTTTATTTTATGTAGGTATTTCTTGTAACTGCATCAAGTTTTATTAATGTAGGTATGATTCGCTTTATACTGTCACCATACAGTTAAAAAGATAAAGAAAATTATGAAAGAAACTCACAGAGGTACATAAAAATATTGGTAGCTACGTAAAAAACAATGCCTAGGAACCTACAAATGATACACAATCAGCAACTGTATAAAAACAAGATAAAAAAACCTGATACTTAAATAGACTTTTTACTGAAAAAGCAGCATAATAAGCCCGCATTGTAAGTACTTTAAGGGCCCTCACACACCGAGGCGCTTCATTAAAATGTCGCGGCACGCGTGTGGAGGGCCTATGCCGGCAGGACTTGGTTCGAGTGGCCATAGAAATGAGAAGGTTTAGACATGATACCTCTGTTATATAGAGAGGACAGATTTCAAAATAAACTTAGATGATTCCTCAAATAGTTTTCATATAAGGCCAGTTTCATCTGAATTGGACTAGTGGTTACTACTTGTACTAACTTTACGGACTAACTTACATAATGTGATATAATACGTATCGTCTAACGAGATTTTAGAAACTATTTTTCTTGAATTGAAATTGAATTGTCATATTTTGGTTATTGGTTGCGGGCGTAAACGTCCGAAAGTCGCATAAGGAATCAGATTATAAATTCTATGAGCCTGGGCGCAGACGTTCGGAATTTGTCAGATTCTGAATTAACGTTGACAGTAGGGGAAAACGGGGTAGAAAAATTCAGAGGTAAATTGCGACGCGAACATTTCTATGACAGAAAAAGACTCCTTGACTCTTTCAACCCCACTCTCCCCAACTGAAAATTCAGAAAAAAATAACTAGTATTTTGTTAGTACACATAGTACTTTATTATGCGTAGTACTAACAAGGTGTTCTTAGAATAGTTATGTTTCACAAAGCACACATAATCAGGCAGATGGCACAGCTTTATACTTTTCTATTTCAGTAATGTTCCCGTAAATAAAACATTATTGGTTGATATTAATATTGAAAACCACAATGTTCATAAATTCGTATAATCATAATATTACGCAATGAATATCATAATACACGGAGTGTTCCAGGTACACCTTTTGTGTATGAAACTACGTACACAAAGAGAAGCCTTTGATGAACGATAATAATAAATCCTGATATAACGCGAGCGAATGTAAAATGTTTTAAATATTGACATGGAATATATTACGAATATTTTCGAAATTCAGTAACAGTCGCTGATATCTTTTGCTTGATATAAAACAACTTTGACTGATGTACTGTATTAGATTTTTACATTGATATTCAAATAAAAATGGAATATTATTTGTATCACTTGGTATTACCACAATATAGAGAGACCAACAGTAGTAAAACTCGAAAAATGCACACCTAGACATTATTTTGTTGTATAGCTACGAATTTCGGTCTGATTTCGGTTTCGTTTTAGAATAAAATGTGTGCGTGATTGTCAAAAGTTTTACCAAATAAAATGATTCGCTTACTTCTACTCTTTCTTCTGTGTTGTTCTTCTAATAATCAACATCTTATATTATACTAGTGGACCCGCCCTCGCTTTGCTTCGGGAAACCTATACCGAAACAGAAGTAAAAAAGTAGCCTAAGTTACTCCTTATTACATCAGCTACCCGCCAGTGAAAGTCCCGTTAAGATCGGTCCAGCCGTTTCAGAGATTAGCCGGATCAAACAGACAGACAGACAGACAGACAAAAACTTTAAAAAGTGATATTTTGGTATCTGTACCGTGTATACATACGTATGCAATAAGTAAAAAGCGGTTATTTTAATATTACAAACAGACACTTCAATTTTATTTAGTAGTATAGAAGTATAGATATAGATATAGAAGTATAGATATAGATAGTATAGATTGATGTCCTGTATGGAAAGATAATATCTATCAAATCATCGGCTTTATGGAAGATAAATTAATCATGTAACAACTCCACTTTGTCAGAATGTCAGTTCTAAACGTTGTTAAGTCTACAAATTCATAGAAGCAGTCGGTGTTCTATCATTAAAACGTTGCATTGCTAGTAACCGCAGGAGAGCTTGCCTCGACTAACAAGGTTATTGTAAGTGTTTTAGTTCCGTTGCCGCTTATTTTATAAACAAAGTTATGTTAATGCAATTGGATATTTATTGTTCTTTTCACTGCAGTTCACGGTTTGTTATTAATCCTGTAGATATTTAATGGCTCTTCAAAGAAACTGGTTTCTAAATAAAGAGTTAAAGGCCAATTTATATGAAAACACATGGACAATTTACAATTGTTACTATTTTTTCTTTCTTCGATTAATTCTTTTGTTGTGTACAAGACGATACTGAAGAAAGAGATAAAAATCTCATGAATTGAAACGTACTACAAGACGTAGCTAATTAATTCTTGCATCTCTCTTATACACATTAACAAAAACAGTGTTCGAAATAGCAGCCTATAGTACGTGTAATATCATTTCAGACACTATCTTTATTATGAGATAGTAGGCCTTAAAAAGTTAAAATGTAATCGATCTTTTCTAATTTTGATTGTAATACGTAATTTGAAACGGATCCTTGTACTACGGAAATTAAACAATATTGGGCAGATTTTAAAGGATCGAACGTTCTTTTATTAAACTCAGCTTGTTTACAAGAACGCTTAGGATCGCAGAAATGGTATACGAGTACATTTAAAAAAGTATTTCATGACGATGAATAAGCTACAAAGAATGAGGTCAAAGCCGCTTCTAGATAAGCCCTTAGACATCCTACTGTCAAGCTTCCTATTGCAAGCGAGCGCCTTGAGGAGTCCCTATTATTTACTGAGAGGCGTTCTTTTATGCAATCTGTGTCAGTAGTGATGGAGGAATCTATGTTAACGAATGTGTCCTAGAATTTATAAACTGGAGAACTTTACTTTGAATATTACTAAACCGCTCTGTAGTTGAACTGTAGTTAAAGAGTGCGAGTTATAGTTATAAAACGTTTGACTTGGACGAACTTTAGTTAAAGAGTGCTAGTTATAGTTATAACTCGTTCGGTTTGGATTAGGATCGTTAGGATCAGTATCAGTATCATATCAGTAAATACATTACAGCGCCATCTATTCTACTAGAAAATTAACTAGTAGCGGCATCTATAAAACATGTTAGAAAACACCCTTACGAAGAAATATTATAATGGGTAAGTTTCGATTCATTTCTTAAATAGCCACGAATGTTTTTGATACACAAAAAACTCTGACAGACACACCTCAGATAGAAATGAATTGACATATACCACCAGGGCTATAGAACGAGTCTGTATCAATTGTTTGAGATTCTGATTTTTGTACGAATTTCAACCAAGCTGATTCCCTAGTTATGACTACAGAGTGCTATAATGAGCATTAACTATCAGTAAATAATAGTTGCCCTTTTATAAAGACTAGTGGCATGTAGTGCCGTTGTAGACCACGTAGGAAAACCCTTCAGATCGCTTTTATAACCCATTTTGTGCAATGCAGCCCTTTAAGTGAAGGGGAGCCTTCCTTGAGAGCAGTAATTCCCAAAGGGGTGCTTCAAAGTTGGTTTTTAAGTTTGATGGTTTTATTAGACTTGAAATCATGATTAGACCACCGACTTGTTTGTCGACTATTTATATTAATTGTAGTAGTAATCATACAAAAGCGATTGCTAAAAATGGAAGGGGGATAGAACTATTATAGCCTATGTCACTTTTACAATGAAGACAAATCTCATGATACCTATGTCGAAATCCGTCAATACGTTTGGATTGTAGGGCGTACCAAAGAAATAGACATACATATGTTCAAAAACATTACCCTCCTGGTGTATTCAGATAAAAACAACACTAATAATATTTCAGTTAATTTATTTAAAATCACAGATTAATACGCTAATCCGGCCTCAAATAAGATTCTCCGTTTGAAGTTTAAACGATAATTATCAAGTGATTTATAATTTCTCCTCAAAATTAATTCTATAAGTCGTGAACCCTTCAAATCTATTAGTTATTTGCATAATCTTTGAGATTTGCGCAATAATATTCCCTGGATTTTACCTTTAATAAATAACGTCAATTAAGTAGGGTAACCGCACATTGCATTAGTATAGGACGTCCAAGTTTAGGGAGAAGCAAAATGCTAAAACCATTTAAATTATAAGATTTTACGCCAAACATACGAAAATGGCTCAAAATACGAAAATGGCTCAAATTAAGTATGCCACGAGCATTATACTTGCAACTTTTGAACACGATAGATGTGCATACATTGATAACTTTAGAACAACATAAATGGGTTCTGGGCGGAACCTATCTTATCACTCATGTAGACGTAAGACTTTTGACGTTTTTTCATATTTTTTTTCAAAGTGCTCTATCTCACACTTATCTTTCACTATTATATTTTTTGTCAAAATTAGACAATGTTTTACAATTCAAATAGATTTCGAAAACACTAATTCTCACAATTTTTAAGCTAATCTTCAAAGAAGAACTCAATTGACCGCATGTACTCGTATACAATTACATCGCTACTTGTACTCAGACACTCCCACTTGCATGGAGTGGCTTTAACAAGCTACTTGTACAAGCTACTTGGTAAAGGGAGACCTTTAGGTAATATACTGCCATATTGTTAGTATAACACAATATACTGGAGTAATTCGCTGATAATGTTTAGGTATAGTAATATTGCGCTTACTTAGTATCTGTATAAAATATTTAATAATAATGTAAAGGGTTCAACTTTGGGCCTTTATATATAATATAATTGTAAGTACGATTTTAAGATTAGGCATAGTTAAAGGTCATATGGAGAAGGATAAGTAGGCATTCCCGGTTTAATAAACAGATCAATATAATGCAACCTCTTGTGAATAATTTGTATAATCAAATCATAAAACAAGTATGTACCAAAAAACAACCTCAAAATTACATAAGTAAATTATGTCCCAAATATTTGCCCAAATCATACTCAACCTACCATCAAACTGACAACAGATATTCGTATTAGAACCGCCATAATTCTAAAGGCTTTGGAAAATCCAAACAATATGAATAGTCGCGAAAATCGTCCAGTAATTAATTATTCGGTGTTGATGTGAATTGTACGGAATAGATCGAAACATTTTCGGTGCCAAAACCAGTTGACGACGTTGCAATTATAAACTATACCTATAGATAGATAGATAGATTGATGTAAGGTAATAAATAGTGAGGAGTTGCCACTTAATTTACGTTTCACTAAATATACCTGTAGTCGTGTGTATGTGTGTGATTGTAGCTCAAAATTACCTTTCTTTTATAGTCTGTTTAACATTGCAGTCAGAACTGTTAAGGCAGGTTAGTTTTGTTATTAAATATTAGTTATGTTATTAATTTATCTCAGTCGAAGGTTTAAAGATGCGTTGCTGCTTACGAAGACAGATAGAAGCCTCTTGTATAATGATATCGGTAACTAGCAAGTAGCTTTTATTATCTTGATCATCATAGCAACCCATAACTGTCCTACTACTGGGCTCAGGTCTCCTCTCACAGCGTGAGGGGTACAGGCCATAGTCCACCACGCTGTTTCTAGTACGGATTGGCAGTTTTCACACGCCTTTGAGAATTTTATGGAGAACTTTCAGGTGTGCAGGTTTCCTCATAATATTTTCCTTCACCGTAGCACGAGATAATTAGTATCCAATACGCACATAACTTTTTGAATTAGTGGTGCGGGCCGTGGAGTTTGAACCTAGGAACTCCTGTTCGTAGACAAACTTTCAAACCACTGCTGCTTTTACGAACAAAATAAGTTTATAATTAAAACTAAAGACGTTCCTTTTAAGTCCTAACATACTCCAACAAAGCCCGATCGCGGATTATTGCAAAATAGTTGTTCTCAAGTTTTATAACATCAAGGAATAGTTCGAGTATAATCAGGTTTGAACTAGCGATTGCACAGTGGAATTTAATTACAGCCGAAGCCTCGGCAGCGCCAATTATGGCTCCAAGAAGTTCAGTTGAATTCTGCAAAGCAGTTATTAGTTAGAACCTATAAACACAGCCCACATAACGCTTTATTTATAAACATTGGTTAACTTAATCGATGGCTAATTCTGGTGTAATATAATTTAGTATTAATAAACAAAGTGTAAGCACTCCCTGCTTACGCTTATAGTTTTAATGGTTCTTTGAATTAAAGGTTATTCTAGATAGTTCGAAAGTAAATTCAAACCAACCTCGTATTAAAAGATTTTTATGAATAAAGCTAATTATTTATTAGATATAAATAACAATCCTTACTACAAAGACGGAAGGAAATGATAAGTTAAGAGTCCTTTAGTGACGTTTGTTTTAAAAGACAATTTTTTTCTTAAACTGAGTCGTCAGTTGTAATCTAATCTATAAATGTGTACATAATTTGCACATCAACAGAAACTTATAAAACTCAATACAAAATCACAAACTCAGTGTTTAGTATTTTTATTTGATTTCATCAAAAGTCTTTCAATTAACACCATCAGTTTCCCCGATAAAAGCCATTTATTTACAACAGCACTCGCTGAAAGTTGAAAACTGTAGAACAATTAATATTATCGACAAACTGTTGGACAGAGAATTTGCGAATAATTGGAGTGAATGAGCGCAGTGCAGGCGGTAATTTAGTCGCGTCAGCTCAAAGGCGGTAACAAATTATAGCCATCATTGCCCCGAGCAGTTAATATGAACTGTGTTCGAGCGCTGCGGGGCTACGAAACTCACTGGAGCGGATTTGTGTTTGTGTGTTCACTAGACATTGTTGATAAATAGGACCAGGTTACTTGTTTCATGTTCCATTTATGTTCGATGTTCAATTTATGATATGACTTGGGATTCTACAGGAAATGCGTCCATTAGTTTTACCTGGACTGACATGGCATTTGTAAGGCTTGAAGGATTATAACGTTTGAAGTGACCTCGAATTCGTTTGCTATATGGGCATGACAAAGGCTATAAAATTACTCACAAATAAAAAAATATATATGTCAGTTATTGTGAATCCTACAAAAAATTAATGTTTGTTAAAATCTAGTAATTTTTTATACTCCCTCTCTTTTAAATACACGCAAACATTATGCGATGCATTCTATGACCTCTTTACTATATTTACCTCGTTTTTTCGTCGTGATATAAAAGGTAAACAATCTTACACTGTCTTTTTGTTGTAATTATCGATTTAAAAATAAGACAGACACAAATTAACAAAAACTAAAGAATAAACAATAATTTAGTGTTAAAACAAATTTCTGTATACTTCTAAATATTTTTTTAAATTAATTAAATAAATAAAAGTTGTGCCAAGATTGTTTACCTTTTATATCACGACGAAAAAAACGAGGTATAGATATAACGTTTCGTCTATTTTGTCGGTAATTTATATAAAAACAGACTAATTTAGTTACCTACTCATTGTTATAAATTTATTTAAAAAATAAACTAAGTATTACTTGGTTACTAATTCCTGTAAGTAGGTACCTATCCTAAGTTACCAACTCGCTGTCTTCAAAGCCGCACGCGGAGTCGCAAGTTAGCGTGGCGGGTCTTAATTGTTTTACTGCTGCCCGCCTTACACTACCTCGTCTTGCTTTTATTGATATTGTCTTGTTACTGCATGTTGCATGTTGCTTTACGATATTTTAAACTTCACTATATGATTGTCAGTGATAACCACAGAACAAATTACACGTTCTTTCTTCCGTGATGATAACCGCCTTAGGTAATTAAAGATGTGTGCAATCCACACGTGGTAGAAGTGAAACCATCAAAAATGTTGGCTTCAAGATAATGAGATGAATGTCACACATATACAAAACACCAAGTTACCATTTTCAAAAGCGTGATCTATTATCACTATTTGAGACAATACTCATTACACTTTAAATTCAAATTTAGGTTTTATTCATAGATATCACTATACTCAAAACAGTATAGAACACTTAAGAAAATAGTACTACTAACATGATAATAGATGTCGCTAGTAAGAAATTCCTGTGCTGCATCTAATAGCCAAGTACGAGTAGAAACACTGTATAATGCTTCCTATCTCGTTTTTTCCCACGTCATTTATGTGTCTGTCTCTTTTTACTATCGCTTTTTCGTTTCATCGACTTTCGAATCACAACGCTACTAAAGAAGATTTCACTTCAAAAGTAAAGATAGGTAGGTACCTAAGTAAGTAAAAAATAAGGAACTGAAGTGCTCATAGCTCGGCGGCTTGCGTCGATTGTAAGTAATTGACGAAGTTAAGCAACTGTGGACGCGGTCTAAAAGTGGATGGGTGACCGCTAGTGGTAAAAGACAGAAATAATTACAATATTAACAACTAACAGAACACACACTGACAGAAAAACTCAAGCAAAGTCAGACATAAGAGACAGACAAATATCGACAGACATTCGAATAATTTTACACAATTCAACTTTACAAAAAGTAAAGAATTAGTAGGTACAACCAATATTCAAGATCTACAATACGCCAATACATGAAGTCCAACATATTTTGAACTCTGTCACTCTTAATTTGCGATAGAGATAGAGTTTCAGCGTATCTGGTGCGTGATATTTAATGCTCCGATTGTCAAGAACCTTCAAAGTGTTTGTACATCGACCCTTCATGAATAATAAATTAGCATACCTTACGATTTCCCAATGTAACAGCCTGCGACTTTATTCATTCGAGAATGAATAATTCGTGTGCATGTTACAATACAGTGCTGAATTTGAATGGTTTTCTAGTTAAGTAAATAGGTACGTACAATATTTGAATAAAAATGTATCTATGAAATAATGTTTTCGTTTTTAGATTAAATTATCTACACTGCAGGTTCTAAGTGATACGAGTATGTACATTGATGTAATCTTTGATTTTTTCTGAATAATAGAACACAATATTTTTTTTTAATACAAAAGTCTTAATTATTGAGAAACCAAAAATTTGGGTGACTGCATATCCCAATATACTTTGTAAATGTTAATTAAGTTTTTATTCAAAATTTGAACAGAATTGAAAAATTGGAACTTCAATTCAAAAAAACTCAAGCCACACGAGAATCGTAAAATCAAAATTCAGTTTCAACAATTCTGTAGGCCGAGTAACAATTTTATTAAAATATGCCCCGAATTATGTCACGGAATGAATAAATTTCTTTTGTTCCCTTATTTTTATGACGATCTCGGGGCCTTAATAAAAAAAAGTTTTCGCGGAGTGTCAACTCTGTTTATGGGGGCTTGTTATTAGATCTCATTGTTTATGTGAATCCGATGTTTGTTTCTTCGATAGCGGTT
This sequence comes from Lerema accius, assembly GCA_001278395.1. Taxonomy (NCBI): domain Eukaryota; kingdom Metazoa; phylum Arthropoda; class Insecta; order Lepidoptera; family Hesperiidae; genus Lerema; species Lerema accius. The sequence continues at coordinate 534,078 of LGAG01000039.1, read as the reverse complement.
TTGTTTTTGACTTAAATTATATCCCCATTGTCAGGAAGCCGTGATATATGACAAACAAGGATATATTCCTAAGTATTGTTTTTTTACTAGGATGTCCTACAAATAATGTTTTAAAATAACTTTTACTGACTGTATCTCATGTTATCATTCGCCGTCGAGTCGAATAATAATTTTGAATTAAAACACAAAAATATTTGAATAAAAAAAAACTATATTCAAAAAAGGTACACTATTTTAAGCGAATTTGTATCCTCAACGCTCAAAAACAAACTCCTTTTAGCAAACTTTATTTATTAAACCCCAAAACGATCTGATATAATCTGAAACTAAACATTATGACAAAATGAAACGATACTTATCCCAAATATACTGCGTTCATCAGTCTCAATAACTTTCACTTAAGTAGCTATCACAAATCAATTTCGTATCATCAGTAACTGGCTACTTCCCCTACAGATTAAGAGTTCTTCGAGTGCCAAGGCAGTACGTGACCGGGGGGACAATCCGGGACACAGACTGTAATATGAGACTCACTCGGCCAATTTATAAACGAATGTCGTCTTAAAATGTTCATAATTTTTTGAAACTTTATAGATTGTTCTCGTATATTACTTTCAGCGGAAATCTACATTCGGATGGTACCTGTTTCTAGGCGTTCTTAACATAACAATATCTATAATTAACATAAACAATGTCTTATGTAATGCAGAACTGTTATAAATAAAATATTTTTCAGTACCACAAAAAGTATCTCTACAATTACGCACTTGGTTTATATATTGTAATTAAACTTTAATAAATAGACAACAAGATATGAATAACGTTCTATTTCTACATAATTAAAGGTCGGTAAATTCTAAATCATGTAAAAGACAATAAAAATATTTCCTCTGAAATCAAATATGTAACAGGACTCCTTCAGACTTTGTAAAATTTCCTTTCACCAGGTTTTATCGGTTTTAGTTTTAAGCACAACTTTCACCGATAAATAAGGTCGATTAAAGAAGTTTTGTAATAAAGTGGAGGTCCTAATGAAGTTGGACCTTTTTCGGTTCTTTTCAGGATTTTTTATTTAGTTAGCAAACAGGCGTAATATCCACCGGTCGGTAAATGTTCATCGCAGTTATTTTTTTAACCTAATCGTGCTATATCACACGTAAAACAGGACGAATAATTGTAAAATGTTTCTTGTCTTACATTTTAATATAGGTAGTTCATGTAACTACTACACTAGGTACTTTATGGCTGAGGTAAGCAGGCAGATAGGAGCCAATGGAAAACGTTGGAGGAGGCCTATGCTGCACGGCACACCGAGCTCAGAGATATACTTTAGAATTATAATATGTATTATTTGAGACTGTTAATTTAAGAGCTTGGAATAAAGGCTGTTATTATTATATTATTATTATTATAACTACTAAACTGTACTATACATTAGAATTACTTTACTAAAGGTTTAATGAAAATGCAAACGGATCACTTTCAATAAATTACTGTCGCCTATGGTAACAACCCTAGTAGAGTTGCAAATGCTATATTAGCTTCTCTGCGGATAAAACCTTGAAGTGACTCATATCACAGTACCCTAATAGATAAAACAAAAGAAAAAGGACTATTCACAATAGCGGAAAATGACCGTGTTAATCACAACTATGTATCATTTCGCATGTACGGTTAAAATTGCTTGACAAACGATTCCATCAAACAATACACGATCAAACATAACCTTAATAGGAGTTTTAGACATAAAGGGTTACTCAAAAATTTCCATCAAACTATCAGCTACATAGTTTTGTTGTCAAACAGTATCTCCTAAGTATTTAATCCTACTATCCCACTAATATAATAAATGTGAAAGTTTGTGAAGATGTTTGGATGGTTAGATGTTTGTCCTTCCTTCACGCTCTAACCGTTGAACGGATCAAGCTGAAACTTGGTACACAGATAGGTTGCATCCAGGAATAGGACATAGGATTGTATCCCGATTATAGGTTCCCTTGGGATAAACCCCATATTTTTTAAAACTACTCATCTGCGGGCAAAGCCGCGGGCGACGTCTAATAGTATTATATCTCATTATACAAATGTCTTATTCGCTTAATTACATTTTCAGATATCTATTATTAGATATCGTCCATAAATTAGTTCGCATAATATGGGTTATAATGCACACAATAAAGCGATAATTAGGCTATTTGGAACTAATTAACTAACTAACACCTATACCTAATACTCACTGTGAGGACATAATTTAGATTTCGAAACCGGTAAACTGCGCAAAATATAAATACAAGTACCTATATAATATGCAAAACATAGTTAATTTTGGAATTCGTCAAATTCATATTGTTGACCTGCTTGGCATATTGGTTATAGGTTACCATGTCTGACTATCGTTTTAGGGTCCTGGGTTCGATTTTCAGTAAGACGGATTTAAATGGTGAATTTAAATTACTGTGTAGTACTTTGTATGCGTGTTTATTTGTCTATCTGTTACAGATAACGATATGAAATGGTAATAAAAAAATATTTTTTTGCTATTTAAAAGTCGTCATTCTTTCACCCTAACATCAAATACAAAATAAACCTCTTCGTTAGTAAACCAAAGCGCATAGTTTGGCTCATAAACTACAAGTATATATAAAATAGAGAAACGTACGTCCATAAATAAAAACATCCTTCTAGTTCGCTATAAAGGTGAGAATTTTATGACTTCATAAACATATGAATTTTATATACGTAAGAGCCGCGTATATTTCAAATTCTCAAGAATAAGAATGCTCCACAAAGCTCTCGTGAAAAGCTCCCAATAACTTTGGTCTCATAATGCTAATACTGTAAAATACCGCGAGGAATTTCTTTATCAAATCTTCTGAGGATATATCAAGGGAGTTTGTGGAACGCGATATTAGCAATCTAAAAACAAATTATGAGGCAGACTGGCATGCCAGCGTCTTAATAAAGATAATTCAACAATATTCGACGTACTCCAGGGATCCGTCAATAGCATGAATAAATTAAATGAAAAATAATAAACTCTGAACTATGCGCCGTAATAAAAGTCGTCTAGGACATATTAAATTAAGACGAGCAAACTATACATTTTTCTAGGTACTTGATTACTTATTAAAAACTTACCTTACTTATACCTATTAAAATTTTCCCGAAAAAAACATTGCGCATGCGCATTGTATAGACATTTTAATTGCGAAAATTAAATTCAGAAACAGTTAAGAATATTTCAAATAAAATTAGTTTTTTTTTACATAAATGCAATGACTAAGCTTTATTCACTTTCTTGTATAATATGAAAGTCTTTTAACCCTAAAATAAGGAAGAAAAACATTTTTATGATACAAGTAAAATTGCAACAGCTACTTTTACATATCAGAAGCAATAAAATTTTCAAACAAAGTTAACTCGTAATCGCTACATTTTAAATCAATCCTTCATAATACACCACACTATATTAGCACTCATAAGTTTACCATAAAAGAATCAATAAGGTTCAACATTACATATTCAGCGCACTATCTTCAGGGGTAGGGTGGGGTAAAATGGGTATCAAACATTAATGACGTCATTTGGAATCCCACAAAGATGCTGAGCCATGCCTGATAGTCGATAGAACGCCAATAAAGGGGCTTTAATGTGAATATTATACAGTACCCACTTTCCCGTTTATGTATACCCCGGCCTCCCCATTCCGCGGCTTCACAAAATTGTGCCTGAAATCTAAATAACTCACTATTTATGCGGTTTTCGCGTAAATAAAAGTGATGTATTAAATGTAGGGACCTTTTGACAAAAAGTTTGGTATGACGATATACGAAGTAATATTCGCAATGATGTTATACAGAAAGAAGCAGATATAAGCGTGCTCGGTGAACGAAAAGACATGAAAACGACCTATTGGATTGTTTTTTGTTTAGGGTATGAAAGAGACGAAAAATCACTATAGTAAAACGTTAAGTATGTATTATAGTGAACATCAGTGATAGCCTAATGGCTTGAACATTGGTCTCTTGAACAGGAGTTCCTGGGTTAATAACCCACAGCACACACTCTAATTTTAAGAAAAAACTATGCGCGTATTAGATACCTACTAATTATCACTTGCTACAGTACATAAAGGAAAACATCGTGAGGAAACCTGCACACCTGAGAGTTCTCCATTAAGTTCTTAAAAGTGTCTGAAGTCTACCATTCCGTACTTGGCCGGCGTGGTGGATTATGGCCTATACCCCTCGCACGGTGAGAGGAGACCCGAGCCCAGCAGTGGGACAGTTATGGGTTGTAGCACGTTGGAATGTAGCACGTAATTTTGTTTATCCTATTTGCCCCCTACCCCTCTTGCCAGCAAAAAAAAACTCATAATACACGGATCTCATTTTATGTCCCGACTACCTAAGTAAATTAGATTTTATTAACTGCTTTTTCAGTGATCATTAATTCTGTACCTTATTAAACCAGAGATAACTCATTAATTACAGTTAATCAATGTTTATTAATAAGGTAAGTGCGCAAATCCGATTGCCTATCTCCGATAAGCAAATAAATGATAAATAATGTTCATGGAACAGAAGTTTCAAATGGTTGATAGTATCATGGATTCATTTCAATGATTGTACGTAAATATTTTAGTTCTTTATCTGATGAACTCCTTAACGACTGGACCGATATGATCAAACATTTAGTCAAGTAGACTTAATTCACCTATCAAGCTATTAGCGTTACTGTAATACCGTCATAGCAAAAGTTATCCAACATGATTTACTTACATGAAAATTGGGTACATAAGAATTAAAGGTTGGGTGCACCTGATATGGAAAAGTAATTAATTAACCAAACAATGATTAAATGTATTTAACATTACAGAAGAACTTCCGTCGGGTCTCGTAATTTAAAAAATGTTTTAATTTAAAACGTCATAATTTAAATTCGTTCAAGTAACTTATAGACGTACCTCGCAAATCATTTTTAGATCTTTCCGGCCGCTTTCAGTATTTCATACGGCTATTACAGGCCAGTGGAGCGGTAAAATGGCCGCTATATTAAATGGCGATGCGCCAGAATAGCTACCTGCTCATTTTAAAACTCCTCCGTACATATTTGTCATTGGTGCAAAATCTCTTCTAAGTATGTAATATTGGAGCTGAAATTACAAAAGTTTAGAAAAGGACTCACGTAAGTACTTATTTTTTTAATAATCTGTATGATAATACCATAATTAAAAGCTTTTAGTCCAGCGATTTGAGCTAAACTAAGTGACGAATTTAAGTTACTGCAAGCGCGGTCGGAAAATGGATTGGTAACCGTTAGTAGCAAAAAAAATCGGCCAAGTGCGAGTCGGACTCAAATCACGTTTGTTGGAATGATATGAATAAATACGAAAAAACACGTTTATTGTATGGGGACCCCCCTTAATATTAATTTTTTTTATTTCTAGTACTTATTGTTATAGCGGCATAATATTGCCCTTTCAAATAATTTATGAAAATTGCAGCTTTCTAGCTAGGTACCACGGTTTATGAGATACAGCCTGATGACAGACAGACAGCAGAGGCTTAGTAATAGGGTTCCGTTTTCACCTTTTAAGTACGGAACCCTAAAAAAATAAGTGTTTCTATGCTTCGGGGGGCACGTTAAACTATGTCCCGATTATTATCGTTAGTTGCTTAGGACGACGTTTGACGGCATGAAAAATGAAATTTGTTGTTCAGAGCTTACTTTCCCGACTCTTATAGTTAGATGACAGTCATTAAGTCAGTCGGATGGCATGATGAATGAAATTCAACCACAGAACGGATATACGAGTATTGGTTTGATTAAACCGGATTTAATCAGAGTTTGATTAAATAGGCCTCAAACAGTTTTGGCATGAACATGGAACAACAATCATTTGCGTTGTCTAATCCCGGCACCACTTGAGCGGCTTCGGTTTGACTCATATTGGCACTCGGCCATTTCGTTTTAATTCTAACAACTTAAGTAATGTATTGGACTATTTAGTTTCGGTACGAGATTTTAAATCTCCTGAATGGAAATGTATTTGTTTGCTTTATGAAGCAGTTTTTACTATCTGTGTTTTATGTAATTTGATATTTAAAATATTCAATTTTTATAAAACCTTTATGGCATTTATTACACATTTTTTTCCAAAAAAATTCACATGATGACAACACTACTTCGTAATGATTTTGCAGGGAGATGCAGCACTTATAATGATTTATGACTAAAGTAGGTATAATTAGTAATTGATAAAGTACGATGAATTTGGAAAACACAGACAATTATTGGATAGGTAAAATGCAAAAGGTAAGTTAAATCAAATTTACTTATACCGGCAATAAAACATTCCCGAATAAATTAGATGTCATCGTAAATTCTCAAGAAAATCTGTATCACCATCAAAAGCGATTCTATTAGCTGCGATCTATTATGCACCCCAATGATTTATGCTCTACTAGCCGCTATACTATAGCTATAACTATGAAAGTTGCGATTACAAAAAGCACGACAGGTAGAAATGGCTCTGTCGCATTCTGTGGAAGTGTACCTTAATTTCCGCAATACCTACTGTTAAGTGTGGAATGTGAATGAAAAACTAATCAAAAGTTATTTAAGTTTTAAACCTAGAGAATCATAGTTCTGATTATTATTAGTTAGTATTTATGCGTAGTACTGTAAGAAAGAACCAAGACAAGTGGCAATATAATTAATAGGCAACAAAAAACCCGCCTACTATTTTTTTTTTCTTTTCGATTTTAAGGTACTGTAATAAAAAAAATATACCCTACATTATTCTCGCATTGGAGACGAATCGAACGAGACCTAATATGTTGAAATTCGTCAAAACTTTATGGCTCTATAGCGTCCCAACGAAAGGGATATACGAGTAGATACATAGTGTGTATTACACACATACTTGTAACGTTTGAAAAACATTACGCTTCTTCTGGCGCAGTTACGTAATTACTGAAGCCCTGCAACTCAACTAAAGTTCATTCATAGTAAGGAAGTTACTAAAAGTTTAGTTTAAATGTGTTACAGCTGATGATATAATTTCACCACTCCACTCTACAGAATACTATGCTCAATTCAAAAACACGAACTCATTTGCTTCTGCAAATGCGAACGTGCTATCTAGATGTTGAAATAAATTAATTTCATTCAAATGATCCTTTCGCCTCAACCCTGAATAAATATTTGTGCTCCTCATTGAATAATTATCGCTTCTATGCAGTCCACACTAACGTACATTACGTTGGGTATGTATGTAATGTAGATAGGAGTAGCGTGCTTTGGACGAGACCCATTTCAAAATTTATTAAGGGGCCCCAAGAGTACTTTGGGACCCCTTAAGATTACTTTGGGGGACCCCAATGATGGGTAGATTTTTTATGAACCATCACAAGAAAGAAGAACGTGCATTGGGAGTTAGGTAATTAATAACATTGAAATGAATTAGTGCTCAGAGTAATAAGTACTAAACAGGCCCAAACTTGGTGCAATTACGTCCTTGTACACAATGCCCACGTGTTCATAATAGACAACTAATGTATGAACTTGATATAATTAGTTCGGTCAACTCCTAATTTTCCTAAATCGACAAAATGGCATTTTACATGAAAATGGTAATATGTGTGTTACGTAACGTTTAGGGAGGGAGAGAGAAGGTACAGAAGAACGTTACGACGCGTTACATGGCGGGAAGGGGGGGGTGGTTAAAACTTCAAAAATTGCGTTGCGTATTACCTGCACTCTACCTATGCCATTATAGCCACTACCAAGTAAAACAAAGGCGGTCAATAAATATATCTACAATAACGAAGTTTGAGCCGGCTGCAGGCGCATTGTCTCCGCCAGCGAAGAAAATCGAGATATTCGACGTATTTGAAAGATTTATTACGACGAAGAATAACTTCCTGTCGTTCCAAGCCGGACCTGACACTTGACACTTCTTGTTGCGAAGTGTAATTTACTGTACGGAACGATAAAGACACGACTTATCGTTAGAAGTGTGCGATGAGCGATTTTATTTTTAAAATTTTTAAGAAATAATTTGTTTTTTTTTCTTACGGAATATTTGTTATTTAGTAATGAAAATAATAGACCGATTTTTTCGTTTTTTGTACGATTAAAATACCAAATCGGAAAGCTGACATGATAATCAACCAGTTTTTGTAGTGTTATTAATTAAGTAGAATCTACATAATTGAGGTCATAACATAATTTATCCTATCTACAGAGCAACGAATGTATCTGGTTAGTTTTTTCTTCCGTGGTCCCTTCTGTATACCATTAGCGATTTATTGATATACCTAAGCTTCGCTTAACTGTCTAGCTGAGAGCTAATAGACAGTAAACGGCTTACAATGTCTATTCTTTTAAACACAAAATAGGGAAATAGGGAAGCGATTTCTTCCACTTCCAAATTTCATATCACCCGGTTCTTTTCGTTTACAATAGCCTACATTCAACACTGAATCTTTACATACGCGTAATAGCTTGAACATTTTAGCAGATACTGCTGGAAATGCTGCTAACGAACAAAAATTACAAGACATTCAGTGCAATTCGCGTAAACTTGACATCTGTTTATACCTTAAACACAAATTCAGTACTAAGATATACCGTACAAGGTCCAAAATAATTTAACACGAATCTTAATAATGTCTCCGATTAAATGTTTGACTTGTTTACCGAAATGTGATTCTAGTACATTCAGCATAAGGACTAAAGTCTCTTGTAGAGTAAATATTAAATTCTCATACGTTACATTTTACTTCGCGAACAAGTGTGCAAATGAAGTATATTCTCGCTGTTCGTAAACCAGCAAGGTCATAAAAATTTCATGTCTTGCGAGCTTGTATATGAGTTCCTTTTAATACCTACAACTTGCCTTCAATTAAAATTTTGTATTAGTATTTTGGGGTCTTTACTAAGGTTGTGAAGCTTATAGTCTAAGGATTTAAAAAAAAAATAAAAAGAGGTAACCAGTTATGTACGTAACCTTTACAAAGTTGGAAAACAATCATATTTTCCTTTTTTAAATGTTTTTTTTTAAATGTGACTTTTAATAAAATTTTGTACGTTTGTGTAAACAACAATAACACTTCATCGTTAAAATCCGTCAAGCTGTTGGCTGTAGAGCTTACCAAAGAATATGGACAGATAACAATACGCTCGAAAAAAAATCTTTTTTGTAGTCGGGTAATAAATAGATATACCGAAATAATCGAATTGTCTTCCCGTGTATAGTCGGCTTTATCCTGGTTTTATTTTCTGTATGCTTATATCGAAAAATGTTGCTCGTTCCGACCTGTTGAAGAACATACTTTGAGCATAATTATCTTGATCTTTGAGAGATGTATGTTAAAAATTATGCGAAGTGAAATGTTTAGCCATTAATTATGTTAGAAATTTTATTTAATAACCGTGCAGTATGAACATTTAGACAACTTGTATTGTGTAATAGTTACCATGTTGGATTGCGATTCTATGGGTCCTAGATTCGATTCCCACCGAAGTCTTTTAATCGGCGAATTCAAATTTCGATTATTTATCAGTCTAGGTGTACATTACCAGCAGACTGTAATTTTCATTTAAAGTCAAATTTTACCTTCAAAAGACTTAAAAGAGTAAGTAGATAATATACTACGTTATATGAGGAGAGAAATAAGTAATAAAAAACTTGAAAACAAACTGAATACTAAAGAAAGTTACATCAAAAGTCACTAGAAAATTGAATCCGAGCGTATAGTTTGAGTCAACTCCAGATAACTTAGAAAGAACTAAACACGATCCCATTTCGGATGACGTCAAACAACTAAACAACAAGAAAACAAGAGAAGTTGCGAACAAAACAAGTGACAACACAGAATGACAGGAAAGTTGTGTATGGACAATATTTCATAGAGTTGTCGTTTCGTAGTTACTAAGGGCTCTTAAGATAGTTCGAAGTTGAAATGGACACGAGCGAAGAGTTTGTATTTAGTTTAGGATACTTTCTCTGCCAAATTCTGGAGTTTTGGTATTTTTTTGGTAATGCTCGCGTACATTTTTTCGGTTATAAACTTAGCCGCTAGATAACTTTGTAAAGGGAAATGGATTTTTTATTAAAAGAGGAACACTACGTTATACATAGGTACAACATTAGAGGTGTAGTTTAGGGGTGTGGGAGTTAGTATAAGTAGTCTGATGTATTCTAAACACAGACCAAAAAATATAAAAGACTCATTCTTCAAAACAAAAAAGTAAGGTAATTTTTTTCTTTTTTTTCATGATCTGACATAATATGTCACCGAGCACGGTCTGCCGTAGAATGTACCGGGAAACGTTATCATTTGTTATTGACGTTATGTTTTCAGTACGAGTCTTGTTCAGAAGTTTAAATTATCGTTGTGATTTTCCCTACTACGCTTCTTTGTTCCGAAGACTGCGTCTATATATTTTTTGGTCTGTGATTCTAAAATAAAAAATCGAAAAACATGTCTCGAACCCTTTATCTCACTGACCATAGACTTAAGACAAAAACTATACTTGTGAGATATTGTATCTTAAATAAGACACAATTTTCGAAATACAATACGAGGAGATACTGGAGAAGTCAGCGTTTACTCGCAAAATATGATACAGTACTTCACAATGAGAAATGTTATCTAAATCGACGGAGAACTTAGGAACCATATTACATTGTATCCGCCTTCGATAACCACGAGCGATAGGCGAGAAACGAGTATAAATTCAACTTTAAATCATTTATTTCGTCTTAGGAACTAATAGCTCACTTAACGAACGTCAAAAAATTTAAATAATCTAAATAACACAAAATTAATTTTAAAAATAAAAATATAAACAAACATGTTACAATAAAACTTCCTAAAGTCTCGATAGACAAAACCTGTCACATCATCGGCTTTATATAAGACAATATACTTAAGCCTAAGTAAGCTAGTGTCGGCCGGGAGGAAAAAAAGCCGGAGGAAAAAAACTCCCGGTACTCTTTTTTTAAAAAAGGTAGATTTTTTTATTAACGGTATTAAAAATTGCGATGCATATTAGAGGGACTCAGTGGTTCCGAGTTGGTTGGTTTTAAAATATATGTGGCAGAACAAGGCCTGCCCGGTTTCCAAAAAATTGTGAAAAATTCAAATATTTACCTTGCATGTTGAAAGGTACAAGCGATGAAGCGGATAAAAGGATGGATTAGCAGCGAAATCACTAGTAATAAAAGGCAGCCTTTAGATAGGAAACACTAAAAAATAAACTCCTATACACTAGAATCTATCCACCGTACATTTTTTCTGACCTTTATTTATGACTTTATTCTAACATCCTCTTCTATTTCAGCCGTTAAAACATAAAAGTGCAAGGTAACTCGATTTAGATATCCGTGAGTGGTCCCGGATATATTTGATGCAGGAAATAGGAAAATTATGTTGCCTAAATGTAATGTAAAAATATAGAACAATGGACCCAGTGTCTAGGATTATACCTATAGACTATTTGTGTAAATGACGCATATATATACGTCGTTATATTGGGAGGGCTGTGATATCAAAGTAACCGCGCATTTCTGATGAGCGTTGATGAGGATTTAATTACGTACATTTTCTACCATGTGGAGTGATATTTAATCGTCATTTAAAATTTGACTCATTTACATTTCAATTCGTTGAACAGTATGACATGTAGGTAATATTATCAATATAACTTCGCTATGCAAATGAAAGTTAATTTATATTAAGAAAAAATATTTCCTTTGCGTCATTTTTATCCTCTTAAACATAACTTATTTGGGCTACAATGAGAATATTTTTTGAATTTAATTATGTTTGTAGTACATTTAATTTAGAAAATAAGATATTACCAGCACTACTATGCGTACTCACACATCAAACAGAAGGCTCATGGTCAAATTTGGACCAAAAACTCTCCCTAATAATTATAAAACCTCAACATTTCATCTTACAGTACCAAAGTAAACGCAATGGCAATTATACTAGACCTAAAATCGTATTTCTGTATGGCATAAAGTCAAACGGCCTCCACATACGTTTTGCTAGTGATTTAAGCTACAAAGCCTAAGCCGGGTTCGTGATATCATATTTCAACACAACCTATGTTGTACCTCCGTGTTTGGGTAACAAATTATACCCTGTTTGTGTAATAGGATAGTCTTTGAATATTAATTGTATGAAGCAATAACAGGAGTTAGTTGTTAGATCTATGTGATAATATAGTGTATTAATAAGTGAAGGTTTAAATACGTTTCTTTTGATTATGAATACTGCGCTGCACGCATGCACAAGTTTAAGAAAGGACTTAGTTTTTCTTTTAAATAAAAAAAGTGTAGAATGCTAAACGACAAAAAAACTATTGCCATTTAAAAAATACCAAAAAAATCCAAAGTATTTTTCAAATTCAAAATATTTTGCAATTTGTAAACTGCTTTAAATTAAGAAAATACAAGGCTAAAAAACAACCAAAAAATGATCTACATCAATAAAAATTCCGTTGCCCTCTAAGAAATTCCAAACTATTTTTTAAATTCAGCGTACCCTTCTGCTGGCTCACTGCTTAATAATTTCAAAAAACAAAGCTAAAAACCAGCCCTAACATTATCGTCGACAAAAATTCCATTGCCCTTCAAGAAGTACTTTAAAATAAACTCCAAAATATTTTGTAAATTCAGCACATCTCCCCGGAGGGAACTTAATACCGGAGGTTGTATTTAATGTTAGAAAGCTCGCAGGAAGTAGAACGTGAAATTTTATCGCACTTGTAACAAACTGTGGCCGTTTCAGGTAACTACACTCATGACTTCTCCACTACGATATGGTCCGAATATTTCTTTTAAATTTTACTCGAATACTTGCTGCGGTTTAAGGGTAGACAAATCTTCGGTGAAGTTGAAAAAGCGAGTGTTTTAGTTTGCACAAAATATACATGCGAATATCTTTGTTTCTGAATATAGGTACCAGTTACATAGCTTAATTTATTGTAGCTACTGTAACGTTTGTTCCTTTCAGATAATCATATAAATAAATATTGGGCCTCATGAGTAGACATTAATTTCAAATTGTTCCAGATTTTAAGAAACTGTTTCCGCTAACCAATTGTGAAAAGTAGGAATATTACGGTATATTACTTAATGTACCTATATTGTAAAATTTATACACGTATTATTACGTTATTTCTTTAGCTTATCCTATTATAGAAATCTAGAAATATAAATTATAGATAGAACCTACATATACCGACCCAATTTAGTGTCTCAAACAATTTCCTTACAAAATAATTTTACGTAAAACCATTTTAAAATTACACAAGAACAAATATAACAGCCATTATTTATGCTCTAAAGGAAACAAAAGTAAATGAAACGTTATCGTAAGCAACCCTTGACAAACTACCCTCATTCGTGTGAACGTGGAAGCCTCCAACAAAACCTTCGTAATTGCACCCGGGATATACGCAACGTGTATAGATGAGCCACATTAACAGAGAAAACGTGTTTATGCACGTCTAATATTTAGAAATATAAAGCTGCCCATTCACTATCCGGTATTTTGACTGACCCGATAAATAGTACGTATACGAGTATATGTATTTTTGTTTGGCCTACCTGATAATATTAATCGCCAATGCCTGTTATGTAAACGCAACATGATTAGATAATACCAAGCTAGTATTACATAATTATTATCAGTTGTCATTAAGGCGGTGTCAGGAAAGAGTATTGAATTTACATAATTATTTAATTTGAAATGTACAGCAAAGACAGTAATATACATTATTCTACAATTAACAGATTAAAAAACACTACAACACGAGAACTGTTGGATTAGGCTTTGTATTTGGGCCCGAATTCGAAACCGATATTTCGAATAGTTAAAGATTTTAGTAGTCTAATAATCAACATTTACCACTTTAAAAACGAATTAGCAACACCCAGGGACATTATTATTGCCACAGGAGAAAGAACTGTACGTCACAATACCTATATTCGTCGTTCTGTGATTATTGCTATTTAATAAAAATAAAATAAAGTACTTATAAATGTGCAGAATATTTTCATAAATCGATACTAAGGTAGGTCTTTTAGGTATCAATATCAGCAGGTGATCAAGAAAAGACATCACGCGTACGGAAGTTGAGTGCTTGACTGCTAGTACCAAAATTTTATGAGTAGGTATTAGATAACAGTCATTGGGTCTTATCAAATGCTTTCGGGTAAGCTGAGAACTCGGCGTGTTATAGATATCCTTAATTTTAAGGAAGCACGGTATGTATAGATGTTTAATGTTGTATAAAATATGTACTTGCCTATGAAAGCCGATGATATGATAGGTATTATCTATTGACACTATAAGAACTTTTGTAATGTTGTACATAATTTTTTTTAATATTTATTTTACAATGTTATTCATATTTTAAATTCTGACGATAATTATGTGAGCTATATTAGTCCCTTGAAATAAATTATATAAATTATGTTGGCTAACCACACTCGTATATTTGAGTATATTATACTCATAACGTAGTAAATCATCAATTTATCATCTAAAAATTTACATGAAATGTTTAAGTAGGTACTACGGTACAAAAACGGATCGTGAATAGATCTTTTAAAGCATGAATTTTTACTAAGTTGTTACATTTATTATTGTGTTAAAGTTATAGGACTTTGTAAGTATTATTTAGTATCTTATGGTCCAAGTTTTTTTTAACCAAAATATAGGTAACTGTAAAATAACTATAAAATTACAAAGCTGAGTTTGTGTATTTTATACTTTTTTCAAGAGTATGTATAATATAATGTCATGTACGTTCACGTACGTTCATTTGGTTTGGCATGATGTACAACCAAATTTGAAAAATTTGACTTGATGAATTATAATTTATGAGACGTTAATGTATTTGTGTCTAATGTAAAAGTGACTTAATTTATAATATTTGCCCTCAACTCCACTAAAATCACCGGTCGAGATTTTTTCTAGTTATTACACAGGATATTAGGACAAAATAACTATGGTTACTATGTAGTCCTAAGCGGAACATATCAACTGACGCACATCAACCCATTTCCGTCCGACAGAGTTGACGAAAGGGCCGGAAACTTAACGGAACCTTCGTAACTTTACTTTATCTCTTTGACTGTACGGTTATAGAAATTTACTCAATACAAATAACTTCTAATGTACAGAAAATAAATGAAAAATATACAAATAACTTATACACATTTCATCATTATATAAATAATGATATAAATCAAAATTTTAATATAAGCACAAATATAAATTTATTTCTTAGAGTATTGACAATATAGAGACCTACTAAGATGTAGTATATATACAGTTACATAAGCTAAATATTAAGCGATGTTTGGATACTGCCTAGTACCGTTTATTATATTATAGACAGCTTTAAATTAGTATCGCAAGAGCTATGCTTTTATTATTTCTTAGCCTAATTTTATTGACGGTCTGCAAATCGAGTGGTTTAAATTTCGATTTGCAACCGTAAAATATATAATTCCACGTCATTCACAGCACAGATAATCTTATGTAGTATGCAGTACTTTTTTATACATATATAATCTGTCAATATATTCTAATGCATATAAATGCAACTTCGTCTTAAGTTCGACGCTGCACGCCGTCTTCCAGACACAAAACAAGTTACACTTAATATGACTTAATTCTATGCGCTGAATATTATTAGAAGTTTCCAACTTTCGAGCCAGGTAGACTCATATACGTAATTGTACAACTTGTGTGGAGCTAAAACTAGTAAGTTTCTAATTTTGCTGCGACGTGCTTATGACAAGTTCTGAATTTGAGGGTATTTGCTTCTTAGAAATGCGTACTGTGTGAGATTTGGGGGTAGTTTGTTTTTTAGAAATGCCTGCTATCTTGCATAGTGAGCATAGTAAGCAATTCAATGAACGTATAATTGTTATGTTGTCGAATTAAAAAATAAAGAACAATGGCAAAAATGTCCAGGTCTAATACGAACATAATTTTTAGAAAATCAGAGTTTCGAACCTAAGAACTCCGGTTCGGGAGATCGACGTTAAAACTACTATGCTATCACTACTTCTAGATGTAATAGAAAAACAAAATACTATAATTAAATATAATTTTATATCAAACTGTTTTCTAAATTTTTACCGAGCAAAATTATTAAAGACAATGTCACGTCTTTAGTAAACAATCCAGTGAAGTGTTTTATGCTACATTGCATACGTCCTTATTATCTCTCCATAAAATTATTTATTATTTCGTCAGCACGAAAAAATAACCCAATTGGGTATTATTAATTATTACACGAGCGCGTTTTCTGCTTCGTTTTTACATAATACCTTCTGTACCTGTTTATGTTTATAAGTGAATATTATTTCCAAGTACGTCCATGTTATGAATTTAATATATTGTAATAATTATACAAAGTGCCGCAACTGCATGTCAAACAAATTGGTTGCGAGGAAAATCCATTTTAGTAATTGAGAGAGCATGTCGGCCACTCTACCGGCGCGCAACTCAGTTACAAGTCCAAAATTAAATTACTACATATTAATAAAATCGCATCGCCATTATTATTCTCTCTCTCTGTATAAGGGACCGTTCCATTTATCACCTGATGGTTTT
>LGAG01000039.1:493226-517380 GCA_001278395.1 Lerema accius | reverse complement strand
GGTTTAAGACTACCTCCCCCTTTTAGTACCTACAAAGAATCTTTTTTTAATACAAAAAAATATTTATTAAATACAGGTAAATAACATTTTTTTTTTATAAAAATAAAACAATTTATAAAATACAGGTAAATAGTTTAAGACAGATAATTCTGTACCCAAATATTTCCATACCGTTAAAAAAAGAGCTATATCTAAAAACCATGAATAGGCATGAAAAGCTTGCAACTTTATGCTTTATGCTAAATGTAGATGATTTTAGATGCAACATGCTTTATGCTAAAGCAGAACGCCATTGAATCTAGAACGCCGTTAAAAGGCGAACGGATGTCATATCCTTTTGTATTCCGCGGATAATTACTTTCATTTGTCATTCGCACGTTTGCGTAACGGATCTACGCACGCGAATTCCATATTTACCAGTGAATTAAACTTTTAATGATACATATAACTTGGAATCTTCGTAGAATGGCACTACATACTCATAGTATCACACTAGGATTCCCTGTATTGTGGGTAACATGGATAACATAAGAACATGAGCACATACAAGGTAACGACAGATTGAAGCAGTTAGTCTATGACTAGCTTTAGTGGATTCATAACTTTTGACGTGAATACCTACGTCTTTAAATTAGCTAGTATACGGAGGCTATCTTAAAAACCTAATAATAACAAAATCTGCGGATACAGTTTGGCGTTGTAGTTTCAAACCTATCGTCTACATCCACTGGATAGCTAAGGGATCAAAGAATTAATTACATTACGCGAAATATTACATTAAGTGAAAATTCGCGCGCAGTGGAGTAAGCGCCATCATATTGAGGTTATTTTACGACGTAAATACATTAAAATAAAGTTTTTTTTTACGTATAACATATCGCCATACAGTGTGCATGACACAGTTATAACCAATTATTTTAGTTTACTCTCAGCTACCTACTTAGAGTAATTCGCCACCATAGTAGTAAGCGACATGTAAGGTATCCAAAAATATTGCTAACAGCAAAAGAAGTCGATATGCTGCATATCAAATAAGTGTTACAAAACACAAACTAATTAACGAACGAAAATCCAATACGTCTGCTAGCTCATATTCTGAACACAATCCGTGGGTACCTAATTACCTTCCGGCTGGGAGAACTGAGGTTCTGATGAAAAGGATAAAAACGAACTGGGACGCAATGATGCTTTGAGCTCAAACAGACGAGCTACTGACGTGATATCAGTCGCTAATGAAAGCAATCGTGTTGTGTGACGCCTGTATTTCTATTTCTAGTTACAGTTTCATATACTTTTACTTATAATTAAAGCAGTAAACGTAGGTCGAAATAGGCTGTTTATAACCTGATATTGGTCATAATGTTCCAGTTTAATGTGTTGTTCATTAAACATTATGTTACCTTCAAAATATGTATGTTATATTTGACGCAATGAGGAATTAATAATACATATTATTTAGATTAGGTATATTTAAAGTAAATATTTACTTACGTTCTATTAGAGGCACATACGAGTATTGCCCCCTAATATAAGTAAATTAAAAATTATCCTAGTTTTGAAATTACGAATTAATTTAAACATAACAATTATGATACTGTTTGTAGTTAGAAGAAGAATAAAAGTTTCATGAAAAAAGTTATAAAAGTAAAAAAATGTGACGCTTATTAAAATTTCATTAGAAGAGAAAAGGGTTAATTACGAGCGTTTTTATTAATAAGCCTCAATTAGGGACTCTCCACACTTACTAGTAAACCATCGGTAGATTAAAATATAAATCTATACTATAATAAAACAGTAAAATAAATTTGTCTGTACATTGAGTATATTTACAAAAAACTAATCTAGAGTGACTCAAAAACAGTAACTGAGTACGAATCTACAATTTTTAAAATTTTTGTATGTCTGTTTGTCTGTCTGTTTGTCTGTTTGTCTGTTTGTCTGTTTGTACACGCTAATCTCCAAAACTACCCAACGGATTTGAATAAAACTTTTTTTATTCTATAGCTGTTAAGTCTGGGCTTAAACTAGGCTATATTTTTTTCCGGAAAATATTATAGTTTTCCTGGAAAAAGCAACGAAAGTTTGTATGGATTTTTTTTTAAATATCAACCGATTGGTTTCAAATTTATAACAAATATCCCTTACTTAATTTAAATGAATACGTGTCTCCCAGTTTTCCGATATTTAATCAAGAAAATAAAAAAAAGTGAAAAGAATGTACAAAATTTGAGTTTTTCAAAGATCGTTCACGGGCGACTCATGATTGATATCAACGTTGATTCGAGAGTATAACTTCCTTAACATACTGTTTACAATATAATTTCACAGATTTTTCAATTTCGCTCTACAAAGGGTACAAAACAGGGAAGAAACTTTGAACCAAAAATACCTAAACTTTATACGAGTAAGTAAGTACACATGCTATATTTTTTCCAAAGTGAAACGCGGGCGGGTAGCTAGCTTTGAATTAACATTGAGGATCTAAAATACAAAAAATGCAAAAAAAAAAATTAATCAATCAATCAATTATCAATATCATCATCAATCTATATCTATACTCAATACTAATAAATAAAATTGAAGTGTCTGTTTGTAATATTAAAATAACCGCTTTAAACTAAATGCATACGTATGTATACACGATACACATACCGAAATGACATTTAAAAAATTTTTTGTCTGTCTGCCTGACTGTCTGTTTGATCCGGCTAATCTCTGAAACGGCTGGACCGATCTTGACGGGACTTTCACTGGCAGACAGCTGATGTATCAAGGAGTAACTTAGGCTACTTTTTTTTACTTTCGTTTCGGCGTAGGTTTCCCGAAGCGAAGCGAGGGCGGGTCCACTAGTTAATACTGCAATATTAAGTTTATGTTATTAAAATCAACATTGTAGCAAGCAATATTTTATTTTAAAAAATGTGAATAAAACACTAAGTTATGTATTATTCGTTAATTAAATAATAATTAATAATATCTTTCTGGAATAAATTATCCTAAGGTAATCTTATTTGTAAAAACTAAAAATTTTATGACAACTAAAATGATAGTCATACTTAAATAGAATAACTTTTGTTAAACAGAAATAAAACTAAATAGTTATTGTAGGAAGATAAGAAACCGCATAATTTTTTACTTTATAATAAAAATAAAAATTTCACTCTATTTTTTTAAATTAACAATCGCCGTTGTTTGTTGCAAACGTCTTAATAAAAGTTATAAATATAAATGGAACTTTAATTGATGTAGCGGATGAAAAATTCTTTCAAAAAACGAAACAGGCAAAGTTGATAATGAGAAAAAACGATCACGGCCGATTCATTTCCATTACAGTGAGAGTGGAATGGAAGAGATTAATCAACAACTTTCAGTTAAGTAGCCATCATTAGGGATTCTCTAAACTAATCGACGTTAAATCGGTTTGAACATCTTACGAAAAAACATTTTATATTTTAAGTTAATCCTTTTTGAATTTAAAATTGTGTTATTATAAGATCTACTTTCTTGTAGTTACATGTAATATCCATACTTTTTTAACATCCGTACTTACAAATATATTTAAATTTAACGATTAATAGACACCCGTCATACATGAAAGACCGTTTGAATTTGGAACCAAGCTGGGGGAGACGCTTAAGTCACAAAATTAATTTATATATCACAATTGGCCCTATATACTATACTATTATCACATTATTTAGCTTAATAAAAACCACAAATGGCCATCACGTATAGGCACCATTTAGCTAAATTTTAGTACCGAAACTGTTAAATCCTGATAAATGTTGGTGATCCCCTAGAGGATTCTTAGATCCTTTAATTTGTGATTTTCATGCGCCCTTCGCGCTGACCACACCATGATGAATAGGGGTCGATTTTGATACCCTGTTTTGTAAGCATTAATTATCTGTAGTACCCAGTTGGGCAAGAAACGTTCGAACGGACTTAGGAAAAAGGGCAGCTACTACAAATTGGTGCAATTTATTTGTAAGGGTTACTAATGTAGCGTTAACCGTTGTATTTCGAATATGTTTTACTATATAGAAATGAAAATAACGGGACATAGCTCCAATTTTTATATAAGCACGGATGCATTGACTAAAATTTTAATAGAAGTAATATACTTATGGAGGTATTTGTGTCGTAAAAAGGGTAAATTAATGAAAAAATCACTTGTTTTTTTCACACTTATTGGTAAATAAATGCCGTTATGATGACCAAATATGTCCAGTATGATCCAGTCCAATGAAATGACCACAAAATCACCTATCAAAAGAAATTCTTTTTTTTATTACATTCAGGTTGAATATTGAAATCCTTGTGGCCTAAATTGACGGTTTTTTCATAAAGCATACGTTTTGGCAGATCCTCGTATCCGTTTTTATGACATTACTTTTGTTTATTTTATAAAACTTTTTATTCGCACACCAGTGGCTGGTGAACGAAATATGTAAAATGAAATATTTGCACTGCATTCGTTTAGGGGAAAGAGAAATATACTTTTTTCAACTTCCAATTTTACTAGATATTTATTCGTATGAAGCTTAGCACTTGCATAGCATTGCAGCATTTGCATAGAACCAAAGATAGGCATGGCGCGCTTCACAAATTATTAAGATCTAATAAGGTTTGAGCATTGGAAATATGTAATGTTCATGAAATATAAAGGTTTTTTAATCTGAGATGAAGTTTGATTTCAAAATTCATAACCTCTGGTCCGGTAATAAGTCTAAAACGTGTGAAATACAGAAATATTGATACGTTCCATCTATCATTTTCTAAATTCAACATCTTGGCAAATGCAATCGTGCCGAAGTAAATGGCAATAGTCGAAGCAAACACTGTGACCTCGACCGGAGCAATATCTTCGCGGAAAGAGAGTAAATCGTAAGTGATACAGCCGGCCAGGGCTACCATAGTATATAAGATACAGAGGTGACGACAAATGGCAATGACGTCATAACCACTAGACGACTAATATCATAATTTCTGCTAATTCCCGCTCTATACGTTGACCAACATGGTGGCCAATATGATGGCCAATGTGTAGAGGAGCTATGAAACATTTCTACATCTTTTAAACATGTTGGTTCCCCACCAACCCTTTCGCGAGTCGAAAAAAGGGGGTCAAACAATGAACACTATAACCAAGAATATCCCCCTATAAATGCCTTTGTAATAATTAACATTGTTCAGGAAGGTATAATTATCAGAAGAAATAATGAAAATAATATTTCTTTAAAAATTACTTGTACTTTTGCAATAACTAAAATTTGACAGTAAAAAACAAACGAAAACAATAACGTCAAAAAAAAAAAAGAAAAGAAAATCAACATGAAGACTTTATTTGATGTTCAACAAACATAATACACAAAGTTTCAACATATTTTCATAGATACAAACAAACTACCTAAAAACAAACACTTTAATAGACAAAGAGCGTTCTAGAATGCTACATACTCTTTGCAAGTAGAACTGTATTGATAAATCGAGCAATCGAGTTGGATGAAGACGCCAAGCCCTGCTCGCGACATAATAGTTTCACGGTCTCCAGACGGGGAATTCAATATAGCGATGTTACCTTTATATCTGAAAAATTGCTCCCAGTACCCAAGAATAGAGTAAATTAATTGAAGTCGATGAAGAGAGTACTTTTCGTGATTATTTTTAGTTGACGTAGTATAAGACGTCTCATTCTACATTTTATAAAATGTAGTGGAGCGTATTTTGTTCTATTTTCTATTGGTGACCTGCCCTCGCCTCGCTTCGACGAACATACATACAAGAGAACAGGTTAGCGCCAAACTTGGGCCTTTCCTACGTGGTTGATATGATTAGCCTATTAAGTATCCGAATTATAAAATTTACTACAAGCAAGTAGAATACTAACTCAATTACTTTTAGAGCCTTGGCACACTAGACAGCCTTAACCGCTTGACGAATTTCATCATAAGTGAGTGACATCGACTATGTTTTTTTTTTAATCTGGCACACCACCCATCCCTTTAGCAGTCTGTTGACTACACTACAAGTGTACTCCACTCTCCTCTGCCATAAAAAGTCGCATAAAAATCTCAAAAAGCACCGCATACCGAGTTTATTACTTCCGTATCAATAAATAACGTAAGCAAAGCCATTTCCAGCTTCGGTCTTTAATGCGTCTCGGTGTCAGTTGGCACGTCCCGACGTTATGGGGCCTACTACTGGATACAATTCGAGTGTTTCTCTCGTACTTTCACAATGAGCTATCGCATTTTCCAATTTCACGCGCCATTTGCCGCGTTCTTTAAGTTCGTGCTGGGATGCCTTATTGCTGTTATTTACTAGGCCATCGGGTACAGAATTTTGATTTATCTCGTTAACAATGATACATTTTAACACTTCAGATGGGTAAGTCTATTTTGTGACGCACTGAAAAACAGTTGCTATTGCTACCTTCCTCTTATGTTTATTTAAAGCTAGTAGACCCGCCCTCGCCTCGCTTCGATAAACCGAAACGAAGGTAGAAAAAAGTAGCCTAAGTTACTCCTTACTATATCAGCTAGCCGGATCAAACAGCCAGTCAAAAAGACAAAATTTTAGAAAATGTTATTTTGGTACGCGTTCCGTGTATACACATAAGTACGCATTAGGTAAAAAGCGGTTATTTTAATATTACAAATAGACACTTGTATGAATTTCACGTTGTAGGTACATACACCCTACCCTTATAGATACCAATACTCCTTTTTCCTTCTTAGTTGTTTGGGAAAGATTGCCCTTAGCGACAAGACCGCCAATTGTTTATACCTTAGTTATTAGCCATAATTGCTTTGTTTATTTCTTGAGGAGTACAATAAAGAGTTTTTGTATTGTATTGTTTATAAGAAACATTATTTTTACAGATAAACTTATTTTTAAAGTAATTTTGATAATTTAATTGTACAATCTGTGTACAAAATCCTACAATAACATCTACAATTTCGTTCTCAAATATTAGTATTTCATAACCGAATGGATTAACCTAAAAACACACGCAATGTTGTCTTAAGCATAATTTTATTCATGCTTTAACCCGCCAGGGTTTTAAAACGACCTAAAAATGTAAACACCAGAATGTTGTAACAAAACCGCGTCATTTTTATAGATTCGGTCTTGTTGCTGTGGATAAGACAATGTTCGCTAATTTTATAACAGTATTTTTATTTTATTTTTAAGTCCCATCTGACAAATACAAAGCCCAGAAAAATCTATCAAATAGCAAGTAGTACCGCAATAGTATAGCAACCGATTTGGAACAATGTAGAATAAGCCTAGAACAAACCGGAATAAGCCTCAAAATTGTTGTAACTCGAAAGTGTGGTGCCAAGTTCCTGGACATAGTTTCTTAGCTACGCAATTATGCTACGCGATCATGCTACGTGGTCATGCTACGAGGTCATGCTACGTGGTCATGCTACGCGGTCATTCTTTCCACGAAATAATCTAAAGTGTTTTCGTTGACGCTGTAAACCCTCTGCGAGGATAATAATATGTAAAACTATATAGATTTAGGTACATTATATACATCGATTTTTTAGGTCTACGTAGAGATTTTTCGTGTAAAAGAACCTGGCATAAGCAAGATAGACACTGGTAATTTTCAATAATAAATGTTTTTGTTTCGTGGTTCTTTACTGAATTAATTACACCCCTCACCTAATATTGTAATATTATGGCCCCACGAACCACAAGCACTAATTGCCATGCCTGGCTTCAATTAACTTTGCATTTGCATGAGTTGGCATGATTTGCAATTTCACACGCACCGGTACTCCTAGTCTTCTAAACGTAATTAGATCATAATATATGTCTGTATGAGTGTATACATACATATAATACGCCCATGCAATTAAACACACGGCTCTTTATATAGCCTATTTTATACCTATAGTATAATAGTATTTATTTTACTTATACAGCCAAAAAGACGAATGGAAACGAGCAGTTCTGCAACCGATTTCACTCAGGTCATTAATAAAAATTTTGTAAAGAAAATTGTATTGTTATTTTTTTTTTAATGTGCGGGGGAGTTTCTTTCCCCTTACTTCTCCTCTATACTGAAGCACCTTTACGAAACGGGGGTAGATTAAAAAAAATTATGTGCATAAGTGTATACCTACATGAATCAGTGATTTTATAGTTTGAATTTTAAAAACGTATTTTTTTCATTGAGGGAAACAAGTTTATTTTAATTCTAGTAGACTTGTACAGTACGAGTATATACTCGTAGTTGACTGCTTTACAGCTTATAGGTACATCATCGACAATTTATTATAGCTACCACCCTTGCAGATACGTTAAGATATATTACAGAAACCTTACAATACAAATTTACAATACGAAATTCACGAAACGAAATATTCGTTTTCGCCGCTCAAAAACTTCAAAGCGTATGCTCCAACATAATACCACTCCAAAATTGGTTTCTACCCACAGAATCCGAGTTGAAGCATTTAAAAGTACACTACAAGGCAAATAATGATAAAACGCGCCTCAATACAGTCAAAGACTCGGGGAATATTGACCGGGAGAAAGCCACAAAGTGCCCCGTAATCTCTTCACGTTGTAGGTTCCCTGTGACAGCGATTTTACGATATTCACGACTACTCTCTTCTATCTATTAATGACACTACACTGTACAGATTGGAAGCATATTGCAAAGGGGACACTAAGTACCTACCAATCGTCTCTTTGTAAAGTACACAACACAACTCAACTCAACACAACTATCTATTTGTGTACTTCCTCAACACAACTACTTCCTATTTGGTGATCGTGCCCAATCGTCACTCATTAAGTTTTGAATTATAATTTGTGTTTCCCATGACATCCACATTACCAGGAACCACAAAGTATGAGTATGGGTGTGTATAAAAAGGACTGTCTTAATAAGAAGTCAGTTTACAAGTTTTTTGTAACTGATGAGGCATTCAAATGAAATGGTCCTTATTATAGTCCTCCCTTATCATCTCATAACTTGTTTGATAATTAATGGAAGGTTTCTTAAAAGGTCAGCTCACGCTATAACAAGTACCACTCCCTATTTCACTGGTATAACATACGAAAAACTTGGTTTATAGTAGCCCTTACCCAGCTTATGGCCCTAGCCTGCGGTAATAGATTATGTTTGCATTAAAATTGAATAACTCGCCTTCTCGGAATCATATCGTTGCTAAGCTCTGTTACATTTATTATTAACGTTAAAAGTGACGTACATTTTTATTTCATTTATATGGAACGTATAAAATAAATGTTTATGCTTACAAAGTTACTCCTCATGGCGCAATTGACAACAAATAGCTTGATCAGGTAACTAGCTGGGCTATCGGTTATTACAATAGAAATGAAAGAAAGAAAGAAAACGATTATATCAATATTTATACAGGTGTGTAAGAAGTTTCACTAACGTTTAAATCTTTAAGAAGCACGGTTTTTCCTATCGGATGATTACTTGGAGTTTTCTACCTTATTTCTTCCACTTGATTGGTGAACACCGTTAATTACTGTACAGTGCATTGGGCAACAAGTGGTGAAAACTTTTATCACGACTATTTGTGCCTTATAAAATCTAACGGCAATAAACGCTCACGCTCAGATTATATTACAAGGCACTAAAGACCCATGATTAACAGGAATTCGGAAATACAACCCTGTGTCAGATGCCGCAATAATTAAGCATCAAATTACCTTCTTACTCGACTTAATAAAGTGCGGACCCTAACGACTGTCATTACCTTTGGATTCCGAAACGTAAAAATTAAAGAAATCGTCCGCACCTGTCGTACTTGTAGTTGCGCAAGTATGCAGGAATCTACTTCCTAAACTTTATTAAATTCATTAGAGAGGTATTGGGATGGAATGGTCGGAATACCGACGCTCTGTTAAACGGAATTAGTTTTATGGAGTGCGTTTTTTCCCGGGAATATTTTATGTAAAATACAGAATACCGGGTTAAAAACACCTCGTAACTTTTTACGTTATAAACAATGTAGATAAATCAATAAATTCAGTTTTGTATGGTAACAAATAAGCATCATAAACTAACGATAAGGAGTTTTACCTAATTTTGATTACCCTTGGAGTATGCACAAGATGCGAGCATATGTTGTCAATGGTAGCAACGCATCTATGACCTACTTCGATTAGAACGAAACAGGACTAATCTAATCTAATCAAAACTAAGTTTCTGTCCCCTTTCTTCTCCTCCATATTAAAGCACCTAAACGAAATGGGGGTAGATTAAAAAAAATAAGTTTGACCTGCATAAGTGTATCATTGATACCTACATGAATAAATGATTTTGAATTTTTTGTATTTTTAATATTTAACTATAATAATCCGTTATCACCTAGTAGTCAGCATTTCTATTTGACACGTCAAAAAACACCGAAAGCTATCACCAAAATATATTCATAACAGAATTGTATCTGATGCAACTGAAGCGAATTTTTGTTTAGCACTCCAGGGAAATTACCAGCTGACAGTAAAACTGCATCCGACGATATGTACCAGTACAAATTCAGTTCGTACAAAATTCTGCGTTGCTTTTAAATATGGAGTTTATCATGAGTTTATCTCTGTATGTTTCCCTCACTAATTTCCGCTCTTCTGGCACTTAAAGGCAACTTTTTGACGGTACTGGTCTCTTCAAAATGATTTTGTGAAACTAGCTAAATTTAACGTTCGTTGTAGCTTATTACTGTAATTATATTTATCACTCATTTTAAGTTGCATGTTCAATATCACTATATTGGGTTTTAAAAAGATAATATAAAGGTGATAAGATAAGAAAATGGCGATTTGAAATATACCGTGTTTATAATAATGCCTGCTTGGTTGCTAAGCTAAAAATTCAAGCTCCTACGAGTAGTTTTATCCCAAACGAAGTTATAGCTTAACGAAAATGGCCTGAAATGCCACGAGAAAAGATGGTACGGCCGTGCAGCTTTTTTTGCTTGACTTGGCGGGGGCACTACCGTGCTCCCACATATTCGCATACCGTACGTTATCTCAAAACTAAAAAACCTTACCATTGAAATCAAACTGGTACTAATTCTTGATGACATAATTTCTAAATTAATACTGTTTGGTTTCACTAATAGATTTTTGACAAATCGACACAAAAAAACATTTTGCTTTAAAAAAATTACCCTATAGTTTCAATTCCTTAGAGTCGTACAACCTTATGTGCATAAAAAGTCTGAATTTTACTTAGAACTCAGTTCTTTTCAATAGTCGACGAGTTCTCAGGTGTTAGCCGCAGCTGTTCATTGTTTATAGCTACGAAGGTTGCATTAAGTGGCGTTAATAATTGATAAGGGTAGATGTGCTCCGTGGTGCATATTTAAGTAGTCAATTCTGTAATTATTCAAAATGTAAAATGCTTGAATTTTCATGTTAACCAACTGCGTCAAAGAGAAGCTAATGTTTTTCGAGCACATGTGTGTCCGTTTCTATGACTCGTTGCTATACTCTGTTTGATGGATTATAACTTATAAGATTATTTATCAAGTTTCAGATCTTACAGGCTTATACTACTAGTTATTAAATACTTTGATAGCAACTATCGCTGTTTAAGTCCCCAGGGAATCATTAAGTACGTATTAGGATAGCCAGTGATCGATCAAGAGTTGATTTATGGCCCGAAACGCATCGATTACGTCCTTCTATCCACGCCTGTCCTCAACCACCTTAAAAACCTAACATTATCCCTACTAAATATTATAAATTCGAAAGTAACTCTGTCTGTCTGCTACGCTTTCACGCTTAAACCACTGAACCGATTTTGATGAAATTCGGTATGAAGGCAGAACTGAACTTGGGAAAGGACATAGGATAATTTTTAACGCGAAAAGTCGCGCAATATAACTGAATTCTACGCGTGCAAAGTCGCGGGCGAAAAGCTAGTCTCTACATATTTTCCAGCTAAGTTTAACAAAATCGCATTTTCCTCAGGAACTTACGAATACACTAAATACTAAACAAGACACGTCAATTCCTTTAACGTTCTCTAAATTCTTTGCGCTTGCAACAATGCTAACTCTAACACATAAACAAACGGAAAGTTTGCCGAGTACACAACCTCCTGAATCTGGATATAATGGAAAGCAAACGATCGCGAGCCGAGCGTCGTTCCATCACTCGCGTGCAAATGTTTGCGCGGCGCCATGTGAGCGACGAGCACTAAACAACTGCTAGAAAACTTTGATAGGTTTCAGCTTGAAAATACGTCACACGTCTTTTAAGGGTTCGGATACACGATGCGGGAATGCGTCTGTTTTAATCACCATTCCTTGCTCTGTGGTTTTAATGTTGTCGGTGTCGCAACGTGTTTAAGTAAAATGCTGTATGCGCGCATCGTGTTTAACTTAGCGATGAAATCATCTTATCTTGTGTTACACTTATAAACGTTCTAAAAATGAATGAATAGTCTTGGTATGCTTCTGTACTTACGTCTTATTGTAACTGTTAGGTACGTTAATAATCTAGATATTGTGGCTCTTGTGTGTCATCAAGAAAATGGATTCGTAAGTAAAACTCTCAGCGACATTTGGTCTTTTTAAAATTGGATCTAAAGTTTTAAACAATGGCTTAGGATCTTATTTATATATGTTTTAACATCCTCATTTTAAATACGTCCGATAAAACATCCATGTAAAAGCCACAAGGGTGCTGCTAAATTTTTAAACGATAAAGCGCTTAGTAACACAAAATGTACCGGTCTTTCAATATTACTTTGCGCGTAAGCCTATAATTCCCGCTTACGTTTTCAACATACTTACTCTTCTCGTAAAAAGTTGCGCGGATTTGCGGCATACGACGGCAAAATGAGAGAAGTTGCCATATTAACTGTATACTTGCCCCTCAGTTTGTCAACACGCAAACCAAAGTATGATTGTTTTATGTTGATATTTTTTTTGTTACTCCCTTGAATGTTTGACGACGTAGCCTAGTTGGTAGTGACTCTGCCTGCGAAGTGAGGGTCCCTGGTTCGATTCCCGGCCGGGGCAGATATTTATGTGACAGATAAATGTTTGTTCTCGGGTCATGGGTGTTAGTGATGTGTTATTTGTGTTGTCCATGCTATTCGCGATACAGGGAATCCTACTGCGGGGGTATGAGTGTGTTAACGTTTATTATTACGTAGTAAATCTAATGTTATAGACAATAATATTGCTAGTATACTTATTTCCTGTTAGTTTTCATAGCAAACAAGTTATAATTTGACAAGAAACCTCAGTGACACCAATTTCATCACCGTTTCCCCCCGGATATCTAAATCTAGCCAATCTCTGCACTTTATGACCTTAGGCTGATGTAATGTTCTGTTTTAATTAAACATAAAGTTGACTCTTTTTAGAGGTCTTTGTGCGTGATATATCACAAAATATATAATGCTGGTGTGTTTCTAGTATTCGAGAGTACAGTTTTCATTCCCTGTAACAATGTATTTTTTTTTGTTTATTAGCTGCAATTTCATATTCTTTGCCTCAAATGAAAACAAACACCGGAAGTTGGTAAAAAGTCGCAAATTATGTGACTTGGAATGTGGGAAGTTGCCGCATTATTTTTGTTCTTGCGTAAGTTTTTTATGGTGTCTTGTTGTTTATTTATGCCATTATGAAGAGGTAATGTTTGTGAACGCGTTTACGTGTAGGAGGTAATCTTCGAAACTACTCGTCTGATTTTTTTAATTTTTTAGCAAATGGTAGGTACAATGTTACTTTATCACAATGTAACATGCACCATTTTTTTAATTTTTAAAACAATATTTAAGCTACGCATGTCCAGTGCAAGGGCGGATCTTATCGACAATATACCGACCCTATTACACATACTCGTAATGTCGAAATAATAAATACACGTCAAACCGGCTCGTAGACGATTTTTTAATTATGCACGGAACAGAACCCGATGTATACAAACTAAGTAACACTTAGTCGATTTTTTACGAGATTCAGATATTTATCACCGCAATATACTTACCTACGGCTTCGTAAAAGGTTCTGTGGCGACACCGCTGCGAAATGAGCAAAGTTGCCGCATAATTTTTACTTACCCAACTTGGAAGTTACAGGTGGTAAAAGATTTTGTTTTCTACTCTGTTTGAGGTCATTATTTAATTGCTGTAGGTTATTTGTTATTAAATTAATCAAAACTCGCATAAAAATACTATACGATCGGGTAGACGTTGTTAAGTGTGCTGATAAAATAATTATGAAGCTAAGTGCTTAAGTTCATTATTGGTTCAGCACAACACGATTATTTTTGAAGCAACTGACGTTTGTACACAATGTAGTTTTTAACTGCCGTACTAAAACCACGTAACTGAGAAAATAAGCAAACTTATTCGCATTATGCTGGGCAACAAAGTAAACAATCAAAACTTTTGAGTTTAAGGTAAACAGTGAAGTTTTACCTTGGGTCACGCGAGCTTGGGAACTCATAATGCGTCCTATCGCTACCCTCATTTACTGAACTTGAACAATTTTCGATGATAGGAATCTGGCAATCAGGTGTTTCTTGTAAAACAGCATTTGAGTTGAATGAACTTTTGTATAAGAGCTAGTCATCAACACTAACTCCCTATCGATTTATAAGCATTTCTACATCTAGTTGTTTTCTATCGAAACTTCAGAAATTACCACAGGATCACCCTCGTAATTTTGCCGTTTTCGCAATATTTTTTATTGCTGCTCCTCTCCGGTTCATCTTAGCGTGACGTTATATCACCTATAGCCTTCCTCGATAAATGAACTATCTTACACAAAAAGAATTTTTCAAATTGGTCTAGTAGTTCCTGAGATTAGCGCGTTCAAACAAACAACCAAACTCTTCAGCTTGGTATTATTCCGCGGAGTAACTTTTACTCCGGAAGTAAATTTTGATAAGATAACTCCGTCCTTACTCCTCGTTTATTAATACCATTATTCCCTAATCTTTGCGTACATCTTGAGGTAAAGTTGATATTAATCATAGTTTATTAATAAGGGTGTAGAGTAGGTATAACTTTCCAAATGATCTCGCTGCAAATTCAAGAGTAACTTTCATCTGTAATGTTCGTGAATGATTACAAGTACGCCAAGTCGTTCCGTACACACTGACACAACAGACAAAGATCTCTACTCGTAAAGTAATAATCTCTTATTTGCAATCCACGTTCGCAAATAGAGTCTCATTGTCGCTTCTGAGCTGTATTTCATTATACGTGTCGCACATTGCTGGAAATTCTGGAATTATGCTCGTGACGAAACAAATCGTTTTCCAGTTATGTTTATGGCGTAAGGTACAAGCGGGAAGAAATAAATAATAAAAAAATAATTAAACAAGGATATTGTTTGTTTTCTACGTTTATACCTAAGTAAATGGGTAACAATCTTTCGCTTTCGTAATAGTGTACTAATTAGGTAGTTCTAAGTTCTAAGAGTCTAAAAAACTATACGTTACATGAAACATCTAAGAAGTCCGTAAAAATGGCACGTATACAATAATTATAACAAAGGCTGTCGCGGGTTACTAAAAGCAGTCACTAAAAGCAACTTCAATCAGTCAGAATCCACGATTGTATGAAATAAATGCTTCAAACTATTCGTATATGGCGGACGGAGCACGCGTATCTGCTTCAAGCTGCAGGCAACGACTGCTGAAAGCAATCCGCTTATGGACTACCTAATAATTCATTTGTTTAAAATGCCGCACATAGACACTCATACACACACACACAAACATACACAGACACATCAAGGTCATTGTCCCCTTCTTTTAGCGTCTGTTATTAAAAAATACTGATCGCTGTAGTTTATAACTGATACCCAACACTTCGGTACGTCATTAAATTTGGAGCATGTCTGTCCCTCAGATGGTCCCAAACGGCGATCATTTATCACTCTGCACAAATACCGGTTTGTACATTATTTTTTGCAGACCTTCCACGCCGTACCGTCAGCAAATCCGCCAACTTCGCCCTTGTACTTTTACAATGGTTTGCGGAATTTTTTGCTTCTTTTTGTGCCACATATTGCGTCCTTTGCTATAAAATATTTTTCTGCGTACCTAAATACTTTAGTGTATTTTCTATTTTTGTGGTTTAGTCATGCATTATTTAAAGATAGCTCTTCTTGTGCCTCGTAACATAGGTACCTATTTAATCAGATAACTGATTAAACCCTTAGAGGGATAACCCTCTTATGTTACTATAGCTTTAAGGGAACCCTTACGACTTCCAAATCGAAGGAATCAATTAAGCAAACTAGCTATAAAATGATAAGTGGTCGTCATTTCCTACGACTCAATATTTATCTTCAGCAACAGAACAGGCATCACGTTATAATACAAGTTGAATAAGAAAAAAACAGGCGCTCGTGAATTTGCAGTGGATAGTCTAATTTCAACAGTAGTATAGGTGTGCTTCAGCAATCGTCATCATAACAAATAACTGTTTCAATGCTGGGCTCGGGTCTTCTCTCACTGAGGTACAGGCAATAATCCAACACGTTGACCAAGTGCGGATTGGTAGACGTCACACACCTTTGAAAACTTTATGGAGAACTCTCAGGCGTGCAAGTTTCCTCACGATGATTTCCTTTACTGTGGCAAGTGAATATTATTATCTAATACGCACATTCACGCTATGCATACGTTATTGTTTATATCTGATGAATAACCTTATTCAAAAATACATCTTAAACAACGGGGTAAATGTGGAAAAAAACATCTTCACTTTACTCCCTCAAGCTATTTTCGTAGTCGTTAACAAAATTTCATATAATCGGCAAATGTATAGGTATTATAATGTAAATATTGTTCCATACCAAGTGGATGCATCTTTGCTGTTCAAATGAAACTCCTCCGTGGTATCGCATAGTTATCAGAATGTAATTACAGTTCCGGAATGAATTTGCTTCGGAAACAACTACTTCATTTTCACGCTCGCGAAATATTTGTGTAAATTGTAACGTGCTAAAATCTAGTTTCGAGTATTAAGTACTTTACTCTAAATTAAATTCTCAGACCAAATAATATACTCAGTGTTCAGAACAAAAAAGTGCCGTATTTTTTTTTCTTCTTTTACGACTTGACATAATGTCACCGAGCATGATCTGCCGAGAAATGTACGGGGAAACGTTATCACTTGTTATTAACGTTGTTTTCCCTACTTCGCTTTTTTGTTCCGAAGACTGCGTCTATATATTTTTTGGTCTTCGATAAATTCATTATGTAAAAATACGGTCACAAGTCATTTGTGTTTGGTTGACCCTACGCGGATGACAGGTCCCATCTTTATATAAGTGAGTAGTATTATCCATGTAGTGATGCGTGGTATGTCAACAAAAAAAGGTGTTTATTCTGTAAACGGAACAAGCCGTTTATGAATAAACCAGACGCCGGTGATTGTGAGTGAATAATTCAGCGAGCCCCAGTTTTTGCCGGCTGCGGGATTCGTGCTTTCAATATTGTGATCCATCAGTGTTGAATTTTATATCGGCTGCGGACCCCTTACTGGTTATTATGTTATGCTCAAGTTACATCACTCCTGAAATATGTAACATCACTATGATATGGTTACGTCACATGTTACGCGTCGTTCAAGTGTTACGTAACGCAATTGAGAGGGGAGATCTTGTAAATTGTTATGTTGCATTACATAAGGGGGGAGGATTGAAAAACGCGTTACGTAACATTTTTTTTATTACTAAAACTTTTCTATTACCTAATTAGTTTTTTTTATTAACTAGTAAATATAAGTCTCGTATAAACTCTTTTAGGTAAAATTGATTGCTAAAGACGCAATTAATGCTAAAACTAAATTAGAAAGATAAACATTAATTTTACTAGAATATTCGCGGTTGACCTTCGATTATATGGGATTAAAGTTTATAAATAAAACATTATAGACTCGACCCATCATTATACTTCAAAAGAGATTCAAAGAACCCTTTATGTATGTACATATATATATATTTATACATGTGTACATTCTACGGATATTCCTGCTGAATTCATACATACCTAGTACAAATACGAGTCCTAAATAAATAATAAACGGCCAGTGCTTGCTCGCCGTGTAGCGTGTAGTCGTGAATTTAATATAGTAATCCGATACTGCTGAATCTAATTTCTGTGAAGGAAAACATCGTGAGTAAACCTGCACACCTGAGAGTTCTCCATTTAGGTCTTAAAGGTGTGTGAAGTCTGCCAACTAGGCCAGCGTGGTGGATTATGGCCTGTTCCCCTCACATTGGTTTAAGTAATAAAAGGTGTTAATGAAAATATTCATCATCGCATCCCATAACTGTCCCATTGCTGGGCTTGGGTCTCCTTTAACAATGTAATAAGCGATAATTAGTACTGTACCGTAGGGTTTGAACAAAGGAACTCTCGTTCGGGAAACCAATATAAACCTCTAGGCTATCACTGCTTCACATAATGAGAATATTAGTACTTCTTAATTAATTACTAGTACCATAGACGTTAGTACCATTAGTATCATTGAGAAAACCTAGAGCATAAATATTCCTTAATAAAATTATTGGTGTACACAAACAACCATATTTCCCCAAGTTACTTAATTGAATTACCACACAGGAAAGCAACTCCGAACGCTAAACTAAGATTGACATAACAAACCAAACAGTCATTTTGTTTGCTCAATTTCAAATTAGTGTAAACGGAACTCCCTTCGTATCTCAGATACCATCTACATATGATAATTTGCCACAACTTATCACAGCATCCCGACGTACAACCAATGTATCAACGCAAACACTTAATTAACTGTACAAACAAACAATAATCCAATGCCAAGACAAGATATATTGTCGACAAGCCTTGTAAATGTATATGTTGCAGTAAAACTAACAAATAGTTCATTATGTGAGACGCCTAACGTTTGAAATTTAGGAAAACTACAATGTTGCGGCATTATTAAGTCAATTAAAAACACTTCATAGTAACTACGTAAAGTTCGGATGAACGGAGTCCCTTTTATAAAGAATGATGTGCTTTATAAAAGTAAGGGGCTTCATTCATCCTTGAAATCAAATCAACTTCCTTTGCTCATGCACTCTGCTGAACAATATAGACGAAACAATGTCGCTTGGTTCAATCTTATTGGGTATCGCTAAAATTATGCAATTATGCGTGACGGGTTATTCACCTATCTGTCAACTCCTATTAATAAAAGCTGGTTGCCTAAAACATACATATCTATATTTCAGGTCATTAGTTAGCAGCTTATAACCCTTTAGTAATAAAAAAAGCTGACTTCCTAAAATATACAATCTATAACTTTAATTACATGTTCTATAATAATACACAGAATCGAAGTAGATAAAATAATGTTAGTGACTACTATTTTCGCTGTACCTTAAGCCTCACCTTACCTTACGAGTACCTTCAAGACTGACGTTTATTGTATTAGTTAGTTAATATTCAGTTTCGTTACATTTATGTAAATATACTTACGTGTTAATACACGTAATCACATTAATATGTGATACACATACTGCAATACACAGGTATAATGTTATAGACATATTTTATAATCCCAAAAAGTGCACACCTCCTACAACATCTGAATATATTATACAAACAAGTACATCAGAAGCACCAATAATACTCTACTGAATATACACAAGGCTTAGCCTACCGCTAATTTAATACTATGATTTATGTACATAACTCACATATTATTATAATAATCTGTTTAAATTTCACCACTTTTGGTTAGAAAGCTAACATTAGTAACGTTATAATACGTATTATTTAGATAAATATTTAAGAAGTTTAGTCTAATATAAATTCAAATTATTAACACAAATCAATTAGTCTAAAGAACTCCGACACAATTCACTTATCGAAAGACAAAATTTTTAACAATTTAAGAAATTATCTTGTACAAAAAAACTACATAATTACGATGGATTTTTTATTATCAGGATCTATAGTGATTTCTAATGTTTCAATAAACAATGGGTATCTATCATATCAACGGGTTTATAAAATACAAATACATACTAATAGAGCCTGTATTTCTCGTACATGGAGACTACATATCCGATAATGAATCAAGAATCCAATCACGTTTGCCTTCTATTCCTTTATAAAAAAAAATGTTCATAGCATATCTGCGGTTCTAATCGAGTACGAAATATATATTCAGCTTCACAATTCTTCGGCAGCTTGGCATAGTGCAATCCGAACTTACTTCAAAATTTAGAGGAATTGCATAAAGGTGCCGAAAGAAGCTTGTATATTTTAAGAGTTGTTCACACGGCCGGCGTGTTGCCGCAATCGACATGATAAAGCTTTAGCTTTACATTCGCGTCATAAATATGTTTGAAATTACATTTTAATTTGGTAATCCGACTGCTCTAGGTGAAGGGTATTGTTCTTCGAGTGTATTTTGGTCATTTCTTTGATACGCTCTACAGCCTACACAGCTTGACGGATTTCAACGTATAAGGTATCATGAAATTCGTCTCTAGTGTGGAAATGACATTGGCTATTTTTTT
This sequence comes from Lerema accius, assembly GCA_001278395.1. Lineage (NCBI taxonomy): Eukaryota > Metazoa > Arthropoda > Insecta > Lepidoptera > Hesperiidae > Lerema > Lerema accius. Next base: position 496,846 of record LGAG01000039.1, on the reverse strand, counting down.
TATTGTACTCCAGTTTTTAGCAGTCATGTTTTTTTATAAATAATTACTTTGGTACGTTGTGACGATTAGATAAAAGGGGATTATTTGACATTCAATAATAATTTTCTATGCAGTATTAGTTTTATTGTTTAGTACTAGATGGCATTGTTCCATCTAGGAACTCGCACTAATAAGATTCTTTGTAACTTTGTTGTTGCTATAAATGTCGAAGAGAATAGATAATTTTCGAAACTACTCTCTTGGATTTTGTTTCATTACGAATTGCATGATGCAACCCTAGAAACTCTGAAAGAAAACGCTGTTCTTTCAAAGCGTTTTTTCCGTTAATGTAGTGTCAGCCTAATATCGAATGTTGTACACGACTTCTGTTACACGAAGCAATAGTCCTTGATTTGGGGTGAATACCTGGCAAAATTCCGAAATATCCTCTCGTCCATGTATCGAAGTATTGAGTGATGCCATACATTTGCGAATACACGACAAATATTTCAATTTCAACGCCTAACGTACGCACGGTTGAATGAACTCGAACTACAACATGCTCGAAACTACTCTTTCTATTCAATCCCAAAACGATATCCATTGCTATTTTTAAGTGCCACTAGCGACAATAGCTCAAAGGTACGCAGCAATGGATTTTAAAATGTAGTTTATTATTTTATTCTTGGCACTTTAGATTGCCTAGTGGTGCTGGAAAGATGACATGCATGAATAGAGTCGAGTGGTAAGTTTTTGCTGTTTCTTTTCATACAACATAAATCACTGCTGAGTTTTCCACTTCACGAGCTTACTGCGAAGGGATGAAAGTCTGGCTTTTTTAAGAAATATTAGTGTCTATTTAACTTATATAAAAACAGGATAGCAGTAAACGAGACCTGTTAATGTCCGGGCAAGCGTGTTTTACTGAAGAAGTGAGCATCCTCCACCACGCTGCCCCAGTGCGGATTTATGGATAGTTTGGAAAGACAAAAAAATGGCAACTACTAGATTAGTTATGTTTTACTGCTATAATTCTAATGTGAATAATTTCTAATTATAATTAATAGAAATACGTCTTACAATTAATAGAACATTGACATAAATATCAAATAACCTTAACTTAACGAGTACACTTTCATCAAGGAGATTAAAATGATATGCGATGTCATTTTCAAATATAATTAATGGAAGGCTAAATTTCAAATTATTTTGCTGAGACGACACTCTAATTAACTTTATTTGTAAATTATCAAAAACGACAATAAAAAGTAAAAAATCTTCAATTTAATCTCAATTGGCTCTATGATAATTGGATAACAATCACGTCTTACTATCGTCTCAATACTGAAATTGTTCAAGCATATCGTGCTAGTTAGTTAATAAACAATACAGAATCCAAGTATTCCCCCTCACAAGCCACTGCAGTACAAAACAAACGTGCTAGCACATTACTGCATTACTCCACAGAGAGACTTATGAGTGCATTATCTTTCATACAGCTCTGAAACTAGGAGGTTTCTTGATGCCGCAAAGTGCTGTATCTATCACTTGCTTGTGTCTTGGCGCTTGTAAATGTCTTCACGCTTTTATTTTGCGACTCTGAATTTGTAGAAATAAGGAGGATTTAGTCAAAAGTAAGGAGGATAACATGACGATCTCATTTGTCAACTAGTATTAGAAGAACGAACAAGTAAGAAAACCATAATCCCGAAAAAAATTAGGGGGATATTTTGAAAAAAGTTACAGCCTATGTCTCTCTTACAATCAAGACGAATGTAATGTAATGACACCACATACGTTAAAATCTATAAAGCAATTTGAGATCTAGGGATAAATAAATAGACAGACATTCATACTTAACTAAACTTATATTCTTGTTACATATACAACTTAATTACTTTGAGGAATTTATTGAAAGCTCTTACGATTTAATCAAGTCCATTTGAAAGGATTTCAAATGACGAAAAACTTTCTCTAATACTCTTAACAGACCAAAGACAGCGGGTGAAATAAACCGATTAAGTTCTGAGAAACTACTAAAAGTGCGTAACTAAATCTCCTAGAATAAAATGTTTTAGGATAAGCTACAGAAACGGATGCCTTTGTGAAATAAATAGGCTGTAAGACACGGTCCGAATTAATTAATATAGAATTAACTATCCTTTTACTATCTATTTCTAATTTCAGTTCAATTTAGATGTCTGTAAGGTATTACTAAGACTTGGTTGTTTTTCACTATGTTTACTATGTGAAGGTGTCATTTGGACGACTTTCAACTCAAGAAATTTGGCATTGTTAAAGTGTACATGGAGAAGTGCAGAAAGTCTTTTTTATAATATGTGCTGTAATATATTCAAATTAGAAAGAAAACAAAACGCACACTACTGCACTACGTTTGATACACAGAACGTCACATACACACGTCAGACTGAAGGCCCGTTGTCGAACACAAGTTGACGTTGACATTAAAATCTATCAGCCAGAGATATCGAAGGAATCTATAGTCCATAGTTCTATCATCTTCTCAGTTATGTCTAATTATAAATAACTAACGATAAAGTATGTACCAACCCAAAAATATATAGACTCCGTCTTCGAAACAAAAAAGCATCTGAAAAAAAATAGGTACGAGTAAATAACAAAATGATAACGTTTCTCGATACAATGGCAGGGTGTGCTCTGAAACGTAAAAAAAAGAAAAATTTAACCCACTTTTTTGTACTGAAGACTAAGTCTATAACTTTTTGGCCAGAGAGTCGAAGTTAAGATAAGCTAGGCCATATTAAACTTTGGGTTTAAAGATTTAACCCAGTTGCAAAGTTTTAACATTTTCAGACAGTCTCTTAAATATTCAGAGGGTGAAAGTGACTTCCTTATAAGTTTTTAACTCATAGTAATAGTTATTGTGTGATCTAACTTTGTGACCTAAAGTGGACTTAACTTTCGTCGAACAAAGATAACCATCTTTTCTTCTCTTTTGTAAACGTAAACCATCGTATGATTAGTATACAATATAATAATTATGGTAAGATAGGGTATTTTCATACGCTTAATGTCAACACAAAAAGCTCAAATACGTTTTTTTTCTAGTCTATTGTTTTATTAATAGCCTGTGATAGCAAACACAATATAAAGTTTTTTTTTTTACTTAAAAAGTAAATCAATTACGAGCTTTTTAGACATATTGAAAACATTGGAAAATGTTAATTAAATTACATTATAGAATACAGTATACTACGAGTAAGTAATCTATCTTATAAATTACTCAAGAATCTAGGTATTTACGTTAGTCAAGTAAAAACGAACTGAGTAAAGACGCAAATAAATCACCTGGACGTCACGGCAGACCTGTCGCACGGTAAACGGATTGCAGTACTTAGGGCCTGTGCACACGTGCGACTGCATCGCGACAACTACACGACATAATGTCGCATATGTGAATAAATTCCTGTGATATTTTCACGTTGTTTTCTCAGTTATTACACCCACATTTTATTACAGTGAAAAGGTTAAAAGATGTAAGCTTTGTTTTAGGTTGTCGTTACAATGTCGCACATTTTGATGTGGGTAGGTACAGTTCGTCTAATTAAGCTATGAATTTTCCTTTAAAACGCTCGAGGTTATTGCGACAATTTGTCGGC
>LGAG01000039.1:449811-489877 GCA_001278395.1 Lerema accius | reverse complement strand
TGTAAAGCGAGCCAGAGAAATGGACATATATACGTACATACCCTCGAAATCTTTTACACTCCTAGCATACCAACACTTGTAAAACATTACACTTCTTCTGGCGTAGTAGGGTAAAAATTAAACGACTTCATTGAGTTACAACAGCATCGTAAGATTAACCCGGTTGTCAGTAACGGCAGTTATTGTGTCGGAACTGATCCGGATATGAGCCGGATAGCCGGATAATGGGCAGGGAAGCGCGTTTAGTGCCGACACGGGGAACTGTGATACTGTAGGGTGAGCGTACACTGGTGTAAATACTCGTAATATTAAGGTCTAACAAACTTTAACAACGAAAAAAATAATTAACACAAAATAACTGCTCATAATAAATAGAAAAACAAAATATTGACAACTAAAAATAAGCGGTCATAAGAAAAAAACACAACCTATGTGACGCCCCTAAAATCACTTGCTTTGCATTTAATTACTTCTTGTTCAACGCCTTGTTTATTTATTTATTCTATGGAAAACTTACAGCTATAAGAATAATAAAACAAATGTGAAATAGAAAGCCAATTACAATTACTTGTTTGGACTATGCTTGCGTTTTAGTCAAGTGGCAAATATTTCAGTTACTCAACGTGTACGATTACAAACATTTTAATAGATCAAATAAATAAATCTAGTCGATATTTTTCATAGTATTTTTTGGGAGAGTAGCCGTCGTGACCACGAATCACTGGCCACTCGCCAATCGGCTAAACAAGTCCAAACCTTTCGTTTTAGTCCAGTGCATTAGTAGCCGCATAAATGTCACATTTATTGTATAGCGTTATACGATATTGCTCTTGCAAAACTTGAACTTGTAAACTTTTAAATTTTATTAGAAAAAACGACAGATTTTATTTATTTTGGACTTATTAAAACAGCTTTTTTACGGTTAATTTAAGATAATTTAGTTACATCTCATAATTTTGCAATTTAAATTTATTATATTTAATAATATTTACACATTGATATAAAGACCTTTATATTATTCTATATGTATTATATCAATTTGTAAACAATAAAAAAATAAATTTTTTGAAAATATCTGTGCTCCGGCAAAATACGACCCTTATTTGGTGAATGACGAGTGAGTAATCTAGTTACTAAACAACCTACTCGCTACTCCACTGTACTAGCCTAATCCGAACAAGGCACTTCACTAAGTGTGCGTATATCCTTATCCTAGTGGTTTAATCAACGGCTCGCCTTATTAAACGTACCGTTTAACGTTACAACATAGCTAAATAAACAGGACGCCTCAACCTGCAGTGTACTGAGGTAATAGTCGTAGTCGGTCGTACATCGGGTTTATTTACGAGGGAAATTACCCTGTTATAATCCTGAAACTAAACGTTTGTAGAAACTTGAAACGTAGATGGATGATTTCTTGTGGAAACTTAGAAAGAAATGTTTAGGTATATTTATGAATTCGCTTTGCTTAGAAAACCATGTCATTAATACATACACGTGAAATGTAAAGAATGGTTTACGCTGACCTTTTTCGGAATTAATTGAACACATACACAAAATGTTACTCTAGCTAACTTTAATACATCCATTAATAATAAAAAATTAGGTTTCTATATCAAGGAAAAGACGACATTAAAATTTCCAAAAAATTATTCAATCTTCAGAATTTCTCCCATTATATTTTTGATATATAAATTTTTAACATAACAAAAATTATATACCTCCACACATTATATAGATACCAAAGCAACAACACAAAAGAAAGCTCAAACCCTGCAGCACGAAAGAAACGGCTCTCTAGAGAAATAAAAAGCGTAAAAACGGATGTTTCTACAGAGACATCAAACACGTTAATATGCCGTAGAGTGAATAATAAAACCGTGGAATGAGCCCAAACTGCGCGGTTAATGTTTCAGCACAATCACTGGTGCCTCAGTTATTCATGACGCGACGAGCTTGAAGGTGAGAGGTGAATTCCTGTGGATATGACGCTGTGATAACATACGAATTTTGTGTTTTAGACTTGCTTACATCATGTATTATCATTAAATTACAATTAAATAATCGCCTACAAAATATAGAGGTATTTGGAGTTGGTAGAATATTTGAAATTGTTCATTAATGTATCAGACCTATTTTAATTGACAATACATATTACATTATGTAGTTAAATGAGATTAAAAAAAAAATAAAAAACCAATTTCAAAAAAGGTAACTGAAAAGTATGAAATAACGGATTAGTGACCTACAATTTCTTTTGAGGTCGTTATGGTCTTACTACGACTATACTGCCACAACTCCTTTTTAAAATCGGTTAAAAATTTAGATTATTTTCAACGATTGCACAAAAAAATTACGTAAATTACCTACCCAAGTTTTATAAAAATTTGCTTCTGTTTCAAAATATTTGTGTTAAAAATTCAAAAGGCTATCCGAATCTCGCGGTTACGAGCTAAATAAAATCTGTCGAAATAAGCTCTTTCAAAATATAACGCACCGCATTTTTAATTCAAAATTCTGGAAACCTCTTTCATTCTTACATCTCGTCTGCTATAAAAAGTTTTCACCGTACCGCGATCTCTCATAATGCTTTCAGATGCCCGCACTATTATGGTAGATATGAAACTGTGGGTCGGAGAGAGGTCTTGTTATACTGGTTGGTCATATAGGCCTTTGGGTCAGTGGAAAGTTTTGTATGAAGTTTTTCATTCACTGTCTGTATGCTTGAGGGATGTTGGGAATAGATTGAGATCTTCTTTACATGGAAAGAGTTCTGAATTCCGTTTGTAATTGAAACCCGCGTTTCAGATTTCAAATTCATAGCCCGTGTGGTTTTTCTTCTGTATTTTTCGTTTCTTTTGGATATAATCCCTTTATTAAACATTCATTACAAGTGATTCAATACAAAACACAATAAGTTCCTACGGGAAAAAAAAACTTAAAATAACTTAACTCTTATCGACTGTTTTAATAAAAACAAATTCTAAGACTAACTACATAGTTTGAGAGTAAATCGTGTATTAAATGATTTTTATTAACATTGCTATACATCATCAGTTTTGATGTTATCAACATAAATAAAAATATCAAGCATCATAATAATATCTTAACAATACAAAAAGCTTTGATATTACATTAGACACTATTTTCTTATTAAGTAAAAAGCTTAATCAAATAAGCTTTTAATTAATTTCTTCAAAATTTATTACGCAGCACATATGTTTATGCCGTTAACATGCCACCCCATAATGTAACCGAGAGGTAACAATCAAATAATTTTGCCTTAGATTACAACTTACGACACAACTTGGGCAAAAGTTCATGAACATGTAGCGTCAGCATAACAATTAAATTATTAGGTTTTAGGAATGACACTAATTTTATTATCGTACCTACTTTTCTATATACATATAAGATAAAACTTCTTAACTAGAAAAAAAAACAATTTATTTAAATTTTTTATGTTAATAAAGTTTTACGTAAGTTACAAACAAATGTAACGTTTCTACACCAGCAATACAATTGTCACTTACAAGGTTGACTTGGACAACAGAACATAACAAACAAGATATAAATTCATTCATAGAATTTACTCACGTAAACAACGATATTTAATACATAATGGAAACCCAATAATATGAACCTCGAATAGGCAACTTTACAAAAATTTCACGTAGCTTCAAAATGTACATAAACTTCAAATAATAACTTTAAAAAATGCGACATTAGACAGAGTTTAAGGTTTCAATTATAACAAAACTTCATTCCATCAAATAGACAAGCAGCAAAAAATAAAGTTACTTAAAATTATCAAGTAAGTAATGCTTTTGATTCTGACCGTACAAAACATTTATTTGGGTATTTATTACGAACACACTTTCAGTTACGGAGCGGATCTAATTAAATTGCAAAGTGAATTATACTGAAATTATACACAACTTAAGTCGACTGACGGCTACATAAGGCCCGACCAATATAACATGAGCCCTCATGTTTAAGTTATGAGAAAGCTAATAAATAATAATCCGGTTCACAAAGTTCTAATTTTGCTTAAATATTATAATTTGAAGCCAATATCGGGTATTCTCATTGTTAAAAATATCATAAATTTTGAAAAAAACACCTAACCTAATGGTGGAAAATGTGGTATTATTAATGGTGTTGTTCACCAGAAATTGATTTCTAAATTATTTCTTGTTCGATATCTAAGTTATGGTAAGATTTTTTGCTACCTAACATAAATACAAAAAAATATGAGAAAATATAGTACTGTAAAAAATTGTAATTTGATGAGGTTTAAATTTTTTCTGGAGCACTTTTCCCGCGTTTTAAAATTTTTAAGATTGGATAAAAAAAATTATCTCAACTATTTCATGTCAATTAAACGATATATTTTATTCACACCCAATAAAAGAAAAAACACAATACTCATACATAGATGTCAATGTTTAAGTGAAATATGTAAACAACAAAATTGCTTTAATCTTAATGTTACAATGCAACTGCATACAAAGTTCGAAATCTTGAAAGTTAAGACGAGGCAGGCCAGATGCTGCCTGATTTATTTATCCTACAGCGAGATAAAGTTAGAAACACGCATGACTGTACTTTTAATTCAAAATAGGTGGAAAACACGTATGGAGTAAAACAAATGTGTACAAATTAAAGCGATCTAGAAGAACAATCATCAACATTACTCTTTTATTATTAGAAAGTTGAAATCACTAGAGAATACTTTTTGATTTGAGTTCAAATATTCTTTTTTTATATGCCCGCTGATCAGTTCGTCCCGGTTTGATTTCCGCTCAGCGCTCAAAATTAATTGACTGCGGTTCGTGGGTGTGTACACTACAATATACAGAATCCTACTAATGTAAGAAAGAAATATTGTGTAATATTTTAGTGTAAGACTCTTACATGTTCTGTTTTTAACTATAAATTATCTCTGCCTCAACGAAATAAGTCTTTTCAGGGTCGTTGGAGCTAGATTATTAACTATAAAATTAATATTTTCAATAATATACCTCATCCTTTTTTGATTTGACATGATCAGTATAAAATGACCTCTAGCTCTAGAAGATCAAAATTGTATTAAGACGGGCAGTAGATACAGGTACGTTTAACAAAAACACCCTCAAAATTATTATCATGCATATTTTATTTAAAAGTGCAACGTTATTCAAAGTGCATCTAACTACCAACAAGTTTTAGTGGAGACGTAAGAAAGTCCAGATGTTCCTAGTTTTATTTATTCTAAGACCGAATAAAAGTTGTATCCCACAACTTTAAAGTACTACATAGAAAGAAATAATTTACAGTACGCGAAAAAGTGTTTTTAAGCCTAGTATATGAATTTGTCTTCGCATATTTTAGTAGTATCTATAGTAGCAGTAGTATGACGAAAGAGAAATTGTTTTTCATACATTCATTCAACATTCCATCAACCCCAAACAACCTCATTTTGTTTATAACCACATTCTTATTGTTCATCGGCTATTAATCATGTTTACTCACAATGTTGATGATTCCTGCGATGTTCACAATCCTGTTAAAACAAACATCGCTACAGTAGTCAGTAAATGAGAACAGTTGGAAATGGACGCAAAAACCTGCCTCATTTTGTTTCTAGTGCTGCCGTTTGCTACAGTAAGTGCGGTTCAAGTTCTGAATGGATCCTCTGTAGTTGTTAAGCTTTTCCACTTCTTGTTTTTACGTTACTGTAGTTTCCACGATACTTCTATCTTGTTGGTTTAAACAAATTTTCAACTTTTTCACTACTAAAAATAATCTTTGTACTTTTATCCCTAATATCCGTAGAAACTGTCTTGTTACCTCTTTTATTACCTGCAGTCCTTCACAAACCTACCGACACCAATTTACCTATTCTGTTATAATGTGAGTGCTTGCAAGGTAATTTCAAAAAAGTTACTGGACTTTCTGCTAACTACATCGCCATTTTTCATCTGGATTTAATCATTCGTTTTATAAAAGTTAATTCAGCCATCAAGATACAAAGTTAAGGAGCAGAAGACAGTGATAAACAAAGAAACACAGTTTTCACACAAGAATTCTTTTAGTGAAAAATCAAACAGCTATTAAATCTTTAAACATAAAAAATGTAGTAAGAATTCGTTATTACCATCAAAAATAAAGAAAACAGCGAAAAGAAATAAAAACTCCAACAACAAATAAACCCAATAAATAATAAGAAAGCACTCAATACCCTCGTACTAGGCTGCTCTGTGTTGCGGACGATGTAGAAATATACAAATGAAACAACGCAAGCAACGAAGCCGCGGGAACAAATAAATAAATAATAACTGACCCGGCCTTGGAACCTTTTTTCGAGAGGCAAGGTCACGACCAACTAAGCTATAGAGTAGAATAACTGATGCACCATTAAAAGAAAACAATACATGCCTTTTATTCGAATCATTGCCTTCAATTGTAAGTTCTTTCTAATAATAAAATTTCCTTTTGTTGTATAAAAAATCCAATTCAACTAGATTACACTAAAGCCCGTTATTTCTATTTACAGTGCGATTGGAGACAATTCCACGAAGACCCTCGCTCTTTGAGAGAGGCGCGGAGAGAAATTCATTATCATTCGAAGCGACACATGCTGCCACGGGAGGCAGATAGAAAGAGACGCACCACTACACAGAGAACGAAAGAGATTCGAAAAAAGGTAAACAGTTCTTTGGCTCTTTGCACTTGACAACGGGTATATCGGTAATTTTAGAACTTGGGCTTCATGTGATAAAAACGTGTAAATAAGTTGAATCCGATTGTTATGCAAACATTATTTAATTGCTAATCGTTGTGAATTTCGTGCTTTCTACAAAACAATGATAAAAATCTAATCGATACTATGCATTAAAAATTCCGATAGATCCATAGAACTCTTTTTAAATAACAAATTTTAACGTTGAACTCTGACATACTTCTGTAAAAAATCCTAATATCTTCTTAAATAGCCTTCAGGCCATCTTCGACCGCTTCACGAAGATGATATGGAGAACGATGAAGTAGTATCTGTAGCAATTGGACCCCCCGCCACGCGACCTAAGTATGAGAAGACCTGGAAATCACCTCAGCCAACTAATACAACTGGTGCCACAAATCTAGTTAAAGAAGTCCTTGTTCAACTAGGGAGAGAATTTCTTACTCACAATGTAAGCGAAGACTTCGTATTTGGACAGTACGTAGGCAATGCAATTAAAAATATGACGACAGATTTAAAATTGAAAATTCAGCATGAGATATTGGGGCTTATACTGAAATACCAAAGGATAAATTTTGGTTTGCCCCCGGTAGAGATGAAACCAGACCCAAATATAAAGAATGAAGAGAAACGCTCTATGCCGGTTGGATTTGAATTGAAAGACAAAGAAAAGAAACCAGCTGGTAATGACACTGAAGAAGGGTGGCCGGATTTCTCTAATTTAGCTAAAATTGTTGGTTAACAAAGTATGGCTACTATTATATATAATCCCTCGGTTGATATTGTGTTTCATTATTATTTGAAATAAAATGAATATGTTTTTTCCTACTTTCATTCTTCCCCAAAAATTTTCAACTTCAACTATTAAAAATTGTTTTACTTAATAATTTAGTATCATGGAAAATTTGCAGATTTCTCTCATAGACTCCCGACTTCAGTCTACCTACTTATTTTTGTGGCCCACAAGATGAAAGTGTAAGCAGTCCTACGTGTAACATGATTCAACGTATTTAATAAAATCCCTATTGTTCACTGATTAGGAACACAATGTAGATACATCATATTGTTCCATCCATTACCTGATTAAAGCTCAGCTTTTAGCTCCACGGAACAAAGGAACTGATTTCATTACATTATGGTTGTTCCTCGCACATTCTCTTTGTTCGGATGATATTAACAATGTTTTGTATTTTATTTACTGTTGTGTGGTTTTACCTTTTTTTGACCCGTCATTGTGGTATTTGACCAAGTTGTGCAACTATGAACACAATTAATTACAATGTATTCGAAGTACATATTTTTCTGTAATTTCCGGGTATCATTATTCAATTACACAAAAACTACCAAAAGTTTTGAAGAATTACGTCATAATATTTTTTTCTTTTAAAAAAACATTTAATAACTTAAAAACTACACGTCGAATAAATTTCCATAATAAAAAAAGTATACCGTAGCTCATCAACAAATGATGGTCACTGATTTAATTTTACTATAGATACCTATCATTTCAAGTCTCGTCCTTAAAATTAAATTTTGGTATTAATCAAAAATTTTCTGAAGCATAATGCATTTATAAAAATTAGATGGTCTTTAAGGAAAATTGCGTTTAATAAAAGCTGCGGTTGGATTTTCATCAACTTTTATTAATGAAACTCAATTATATGATTTCCAAGAGCGCCAGAAGGGACATAATCACTTCTTCCAGTTAACCCCCGCCATCTTTTTTCGTTTCCCTAATTTGAAAGCAATTACTAAGAGTTCATATTGGCGTATTAAAAAGTTCTAACTCACAGACAAAAGCCGAAAGTGAGGTACTACGTCAATTTCAGCGAATGAAAATTCAAAAACTCTTATTTAGAACACTACTCATAAATGACTACAAATTGATTGTACTAAACAGTACTAATTGATCCTAATTTACTGGAAATTAAATGCATTAGATCGTAGTCTTAATCTCATACTGACATTTTTAATAAAGTCAATAACAAAAATCAATAAAAATATGGGTATTGAAAATACAAACCACGCTTTTAACTCTTGCACTCAACATAGTTATTGATTCTCTCGAGCATGATACGAGTAAATACCAAGTAAAAAAAATGTAATACCTACACTCATGTCATAGAGAAGCATCATCAATGCGCTAGTATCAAAAGGCTTACTGTTAGTCGACTGAAGTGCGTCTGAATATCCGAGGCTTCTAATTAGGAGACGTTCACAAAGTTTTTTAATTGGACTCTTATTCCCATTTCCTCCCTCTGACGAGTTCGTAACACAGAAAGAGAAATGTCAATGAGTTATTCTATTATCTGTTTTTGATTTAAAAAAACAAGTTGTTGTAAAAAATGTGTTTTTAAAAATAGCCCAATAATTCAGTGACCAGTATAAGTTGACCTCTTCGTTTCATCGAGTCGATAGTTAATTCAGCAGGTATTTTTCTCTCTTTAATCCAACAATTAATAATTAATCTTTAAAAAGATCTGATATTCTTATAAAATCTCACTTTCTCGCGAATACGTGTTTCTAGTTCTATTTATATTTTTTACCAAAATAAGAAGAAAGCCCTTGGTAATATAACCAGAAAGGCCAATTCCCTGAGCCGTAATCGCCGCGGGAACAAAGTTGTGCCTAAAAGCAAATAGCGATAAAAAGAAAGTTGGTATGAGGGCGTGGGCAAGGTATACCCACTTAGTGAAGGCACTGACAGACTGAAGTATAAGGGTATGGTCTAAGTAATAGCGTATATCTTTCCGTTTTATCTATACCTTAACTTCCTCTTTCCATGCCTTCCTTGATGTTGTTGCATATGGGACAAAAAAATCTCTTCCCAAAGTACAATTTCAATTTTCAAATTAATGTCGCATGTAGCGTCTTGCAAGATTAATATCGGATAGGGGTTTTATTTTTCTTTGTAAAAAAAAAATAATAATAATAGAAGCTGAATAACTCAATTTCGTTTACTAAAATTGTTTTCAGTAAAACACCGTAAGTATGACCAAATAACAACAAACATAAATCGCTTTATGTAAGATCATCGCCTATTTCGAAGAAAAACCTAAGATAACTTGATAATGTACTCACAGCAAATTAATTTCTTTCGCTCGACAACCTCCGCAGAGTAAACTCCGTTAATTACTGCCACGCTTCGTTGGCTCTAGAACGTAAATATTCAAAATGCTGAGATCTTTTTAAAGAACATGAGATTGCTTTAAGACGAGGCACTTACCTCCTATAAGTACCTGAACAACTTATTTAACGAAACAATCACTTGAGCTCGAGATTCTTCACTTGAAAATGTCATTTACAATTTAATCCCGTTTACTTACGTACTTGGATTTTTTAGATGTTTTATCTACAATACAGGAAAGGTATTTTTTTATGGAAACTCAGTAAACTGACAGTAATTCTGAATCAAGTTATTCTAGGTAAAATAATCTATCGATTATGTATAAGAAATTAATACGGATCTGTCTAATTTAAATCATAATATTGTTTTAAAACATTAAATTGCCAATTGCGTAAGCTCATTCATAGAAATATATTATAAAGGATACTTTATAAAAAATGTTATGAATAAAGGCCAAAAGCCAAAAGTCTGTAGCCAAAGCATACAGATTGGGCTTAACTATAAATAAAAGACAATACAGATGAAGCTGAAACAATCAATGTTTCAAAGCAGCTCAAACTAATGCAGCGATTAGCAGACGATCAAATATTAGAGCCGCTAACAAAGCAATTCGACCGATAAATGATTTCCGATACGATCCCACTCACATATCACGACGGCTTTATATGGATTAACAATTGAAATTCAAATTTGAGAACTTAACTCACTGTACCTGGACGAAAAGGAAAATATCGTCAGGACTGAAATTACAACAAAGTTATTAATTTGGCGTTCCTGAATTCATTTATGAATTTTTTTTCTCTCCGTCTCTTTGCTGACAATATGTACGAGTAACTCGTTTAGCAAACTCTTTTCCAATTTCAATTATTTGTAAACCTTTTTCAAGCAATCTTTTTGCGTTTATTACAGAAAAGTGTTATAAAATCTCACTTCGGTACAAATTGTTTGCTCTTTTTTGGATCATAAAATCTTAATGTAATTCTTTCTCACTCTAATACACTCACTCCCTCTCGCTCACGTTTTCGTCCCTCGCCGTTAGTGATACAATCTCCTAACAATAGTTCAAATACGCGATTCAGCACTAAAACGCGCAAATTGCACTGCAACTGTGAAAAGCCTACAATTCGTCACCAACGACAGCTTATTCTCAATAGTCACGAAATAATAGCTGTAAAACCAGTGAACTGAAAGTAAATGTTAATCCAAAATCGATCTTATTTCAAGGGTACTAAGGATTTTGCGCGCGTAAACACGTAAGTTGAATAGAAACATCGACCAGGCTAACATGACCTGTGTTAGATCGGATTGTTAAGTATAGGCCATGCGGTAGTCCTACGATTTGGGATGATTTAGTAAACACTGAGTTGTAAGTTCTATTAATCTGAGTAGTAACCATTAACATTATTATTTTATGGTGTTGTTCCTTTTTGGTATAAACTTAATCTTCTTTTATAAATATATATTCCTATCAAGCATCTTCCTAGCTTGCATTTACCTCATTGCAGCAATTTGTAACGTCAAAATACTTGCCTATCCTTTTTTCTTCTTTATAAGTATAATTAAAACTTAACATCGATAATTAGCAGTTCATTAACGCAATTCACTTGAGGTCAAGTTAAATTGGTCGCACGAAACAATATGTCATGGGTGGAATTGCCCTTCACGAGAACAAAGTGTATAGTCACAGAAAGCACAATACGCCATCGATATTGCATTCGAATCGATTGTCTCGAATGTATACTAGATTTGGCATCCGTATAGCAATGTTAAGGCATTGAAGTTCTCTTTAAAAGGGTTGAAATGGATTTTTATGCGATGTTAACAGCATTATGCTAACATCATCATCACAACTCATCACTGTCCCACTGCTGGGCTCGGGTCTCCTCTCACAAGGTGATGGATACATGCCATAGTCTACCATGCTGGCCAAGACGCGCTAAACAATACTAACGATTACTTCATACAAGTAATGAACGCGTTTAAAACCATAAACACGTCATAAGTCATTAAACTTTGTTAACCGCAGACGGCATTAAGCGATAAATCGGCTGGAATTGTATGAGATCTCTGTTAATGTAGCGACAATTTTAGCGTAATTTTAAAGCTATAATTACAGCGATAATTCATTAATCACTAACTATAACATCAGTCCAAGTTAAGCCTTAACATAACGAACTAATTATTCCTCTGTTGATAATTCAATAAATATTGACATCTGCGAAATTTTAAAACGATAAAATATAATCGTCAGTTGCATGCCACCTTTTCTTACTTACCAATAATTTCCTTGTGTCTTATACAAGTTTTGCTCCATTTAATCCTCAGGGCAAAGGAAGAAATGAATGTGTAACTAAATAATATTAAATGTAAGACTAAAAATTGCAAGCTAACTCTAACCAATATAATGTGATCTCGGTAAATCCCCGTGACCAGAATTGTGCTAGAAGGAAAGAAACTCCGATATTGCGTCGTCCTTTCAGCCATGCTGTTTACACTTGCGCTGTGACGCAATAAACCTTGCGTAGGGCTTTACAACATTTGGTTGATAAAATGTTATTTAGTAAGGGTAAAAAGAAAAAAGAAAAGATGTATTATAATTATGTATAATCCTCATACATTTGTACCCACCTACAGTACGCGAACGGACACACAAGTACAATTCTAATACAAAAGTGTGTGTGTGTGTGTGTGACAAAAAATAAATAACTAACCAAACACTCTCCACAAGTCACGTTCTAGGGTGCCCTTAACAACACAAATAGCTATAATACACAAATCCAGGTCGAAAACAGAACTTTCACTTCGTCATAAAAAATTGTGGCTTGATCTAGATGAAAATCGAACCTAAGACCTCAAAATGTATCCATGTATATAATATGGTTATAATATAATCATGGTTATAATACCACCTCAATACGTGTGCTCTTTTCTCGTTCCGCACTACAATGAATGTGTCCATATCATCGTTACTATACAATTCTTTGCCGTTTCATTGTACTCTAAACAATAAACAGGTTAATTGTAATGTATCTACCTACTTAATTTGTAACATCATTGCTAATTGTATTTAATAAAAAACTAGTTCAATAAATCTTCTATTTCAAATTCAAACTGTACCTAAAAGGTTGATATCCCCTGTACGTTCGTACAAATCTCCGCCAAAGTTTACCGAGAGCACAATTCACTTTGCGGGACATGTGAAATCAAGAGTAATCTTGTTTGAAATTGCAATACTACTGGCGTTTAATTTACAAATGCTGCAGCAACTGAAACTTGGTAAACTAGTTGGGATTAGATACCGTCCTTACTCGGTCTCGGTCGTAAAGGAGAATGGTGGAATTAGACCTAGATGCGTAGGTATATTAGGAAAGTATACGTGAAAAGTTAGTGTGTAAAGTTTTTGACGTGAATACGTTTTTTTGCTGTCATACAGTAGCAATCCTAAATATCTAACAACAAAATAGGGGAATACGTTTTAGCGTTGTAGT
This sequence comes from Lerema accius, assembly GCA_001278395.1. Classification (NCBI taxonomy): domain Eukaryota; kingdom Metazoa; phylum Arthropoda; class Insecta; order Lepidoptera; family Hesperiidae; genus Lerema; species Lerema accius. The sequence goes on along the minus strand of LGAG01000039.1, from coordinate 476,538 downwards.
TTCGAAACTATAGTCTACATTCAAAATTAAATTATACCACTAGATAGGTTAAAGATCAAAGAATTAATTATAATATGCGAGAACAGTGAAAAATCGCGCGCGGTGGAGAGGGAAGTGCCGCAATTTTGAGGTTATTTTACGACGTAAAAACATGAAGAAATATAATTTTATTTAAAAAAATTACCCGTAACACAAACTTGTTCATGTACAACACACAGCCCTGTCCATGACACAGCTATGCTAAATTTTAAATATGCTATGCTATGCTATGCTAAATAGCAAACAAGCTTGCAGTGTTACCTTCCCATGCCGCTCACGGATCTCGTAACAACCCTCAAATAGGACTATAGGTGGATCGTTAGTTGGTTAGAAAACAGAAAATTCGATATTACTAAGTTGTTATTTAAGATTTTCTAAAAGCCTAAAAATTTAAATTTATATAAAAAAAACATAAAAATAATCTTGTACGAGTAGGTACTCTTGAAAACTGAGAGTCGATAAAAATGCTACATATTTTGCAAACAGATAATTTTAAGTCAAAATTAAATTTTCACATAAAAGTTACGTCACAGTAAATGTGAAAACAATACCATCAGTGCCTACCACTACAAACGCAGCATTGAAGAGCTACAGAGCTCTCAGAGCAACCCGATAGCTTCGTTATAACTACTTCAAGAGTTTGCGTCCCATTATGAATTGTAACCGACACGCCTTTCATTATTTGTTACTAGATTGTCGCTCATGGCTTCGCCTGTCTAAAGTATAAAAAAAAATTGGAAAAGTGTGCCGTGGTCAGGGCTGTACACATGTTTTTTTTTTTCTGAGTTGCCACACTATTCTCATTCACAATCAGATTCAGACTGATTAAAAACAATACTGAGACTGCGCAATAACGCATGAAACGGTAATGAAATTACCGTCGTGATTATGATATGGTAATGAATGACCAATCATTACCAGTATATTCATCTATTGCTCATGATTAAGTCACTTCATGACTTAACGTATGAAGCACTCACCCCACCCACCTTGCTTCACTACAAAAAAACAAAAGGCGATCATCACCCAATTTAGCGGAAACTAGCTTACTTAGGGTTAAGTACAATGTATGTATCTGTTTCATAAAGCCGATGATATAGTAGGTATCGTCTAAGGAGACTTTAGGAACTTCTTATTATAAAGATGTAAATATTTTTTCTTAATTTTCTTATATTGTTATTTATATTATAAATTTTTGACATTCGTTAATTGAGCTATTCGTTCCTAAGACGAAATAAATGATTTCATTTTGATTTAGGTTGTTAGTACATTATAGCTGTCGAGCATTGACCCTTATAAATGGTGTCCTGGTTTACGATAAGATACATAATATCTTTTAACACAACTCCTGTATAATGTCCAGCCGGCGAAAGGCACGAAAAATCATTAGATCTTGTAAAGTAAGCTAGGAACAACTTATAAGTTAAAAATTATTACTATATTTTACCAATCTAAATTATTTTTTTATTACTCCGTTAGATATAAAATATACCTATTTACTAGATGTAACCTATTTATCAAGTCTCTCTTAAAAAACGCATATCGCTATTATTAACATCTGGATCCCATTCTTTATGTGATGGAGTTGCATCTTTCATTTTATTTCAATGCATGGATGAACAAAGTAAGTAACTATAGTAAGCGAGTTTTTAGAAAATCATAGTGACTTACGATTAAAAAATAATAATTTAAACAAATCTCCGCAGTGACAACCCTGTTATTCCACACTGACTAAGATATTGTACACATAATGATAACATGTGTAACCATGTCATGTTCTGATAACAAGGGAAAGGTGATTGGCTGATATTTCTGCGCTCTAATTTCCTAATTCATCATGTTTCCTTATCACGCACTGACTCATAAAGGTGGTTTCCTAATGGCTTAAAAATAAATTAAAAAGTCATTTACTAATCATTAATTCGAAGCTTAAATCACCTCAATAGATACGTCAAGTAAATAATTTTTAAAACCGATGTTACAACTATAATAAGTAAAATTTTGCTATCTACTTCTTCGATAAAACTTTAACTATGCCAAATCTAAAACTCGTATCTGTCTAGTATGTAAACAATATGGCCGAAATGAACACATATTTAATTCTCATTAACATAATTATTTTAAAAACATAACCCGTTTTCCGCAACATACTCTAAGAGACACCAGGAAAACATAAAAAGTAGACACTTCATCGCAGTTTTAACATTGTGAGATCTGACGTCATAGTAGTGATCTCGTTAAAGTAACTGACAATGACCCGTTCAATTCAGTATAGAGTCGCGTGCGCAAGCGACCGGAGCAATATCAATAAAATATTTGCTTATTTACGCGTAAAATGATGTTGTTTACGTTGTGTTTAAGTTTGTGTGTGTTGACGGAAATAAACGCTTGGGGAAGAGGGGATTTGGAAAAATATGGACCATTCCAACTGGCTTTACACTCTAATTTAATAAAATGTAAGTAGTTTTGTTAACGCATGAATAATTCTTTGAGATTAGTTACTTTGTTTTGATGGTATAGCGCGAATTTTAAAATGATATCGAATGGATTTGTTAGTTCGCATCGAGTCTCAATACGCAGTGCATCAATAAATGAACCATCACAATGATTAAAAAGTTTAATAAACCAATTAAAACTTCACTAACTTCCCAAATCTATAAATCGGAATTTTAAGCCACTTCTTAAAGCCATTAAAATTTTACTTTTGAATTAGGCACTTTTAATCCACCACTCATTTGGAATTAACTGTTCATTTAACAACGTAGATTTCTCATGCTGTTTATTTCTTCTTGAAATTAACACAATAATGCTCAACACTCAACACGATATACCATGTAATTGACCATTATTATTATTTTCACCGATGACTGGCATTTACATGTAGGTACTGCAAACACATTTCATTACCTGTCACGCTTGAATGCCGAGGCGACAATACCTTTTACAGTATACCGCAGAATACGACGCCCGTTTTATCCATTTACAATAAATACCCTAGAACAGAACGCTGTACTTTATTCTTTTACTGTAAATAATCTACAAAAATATTGCGACTTTTTTAACTCATTGCAACTACAATTATCCAAGAAGTGTTTGTGTACCCCTTTTTATAATTTTAATGTAGATATACAGCAGAGAAATTAAAATTAAAATTCATATAACGTCTGAAATAAATGAATAGAAATATTTTAACTATGAGTCTATAAACAGTCTATGGTTATCTATGTTAGCAAGTGATAAGTAGTATCTAATACGCACATAACTTTTTCTTAAATGAAATGTGCGTGCCGGGGCATTTGAACCCAGAAACTCTCGTTCGAAAGACCATCGTTCAAACCACTAGGCTATCACGGACTCAGAAGAAAGTATGCATATTTATTTTTCTATAAATGTTATTTTACAAGCCGCTAACTTTATCCACTTACTCAAAATAACCTACACCTATTTTAGCCCTCTTTCCATTTACGACAAATACCTAACAACAAACCGATTCATTTCATTTACCGGAAATATCTCGTAACAATGACACTTCCTCCCTTTGATTCCTCTCTCTGAATGAGCTCTGACATAAAATATAGTCCCAAAGCCAATTGCAGGCGTTCCTCGTAATCATTTTTAGGGTTCCGTACCTAAAACGTAAAAACGGGACCTTATTACTAAACCTCCGCTGTCTGTCTGTCATCAGGCTGTATCTTATAAACCGTGATAGCTAGAACGTTAAAATTTTCACAAATTAGGTATGTATTTTCGTTGCCGCTATAACAACAAACACTAAAAAAAATATAAAGGGGGTCCCCTTATAATATACAAGTATTTCGTATTTGTTTCATATCATCTCAACAAACGTGTTTTTTTTTATACATGACTAGAAAACGCCGGCGGCTCCGCCCGCGTAATTTTCCCGTTTCTGGAATAATTTTTTTTGCTGCTCCTCTCCTATTCATCTTAGCGTGATGTTATATAGCCTATAGGCTTCCTCGATAAATGGACTATCTTACACTAAAAGAACTTTTCAAATCGGTCCAGTAGTTCCTGAGATTAGCGCGTTAAAACAAACAAACTCTTCAGCTTTATATTATTAGTATAGATGGTACGGAACCCTTCGTGCACGAGTCCGACTCGTACTGCGCCGGTTTTTAACATATGGTTTACTGAATACGACTACTAGTTGGTACGAATTTTGCGGTAACTCGCATGTGGGTCGTGTCAAGCTGTTCTTTGTTTGTAGTTTTTAGGCTACGAGTTTTATGCAATTGTGAGGTTTAATTGCTCCAAATATGTGGGAGCGAATAATTTGCTCGTTAAATAAGTCGGTCTCGTTTGAAATTCAGTTTCATATTTTGTGTTAGAAATTGCTTTTTGTTTTTAATCAGTTATGACAGGGTCAAGTTGAGTAGATTTTAAAGGCATTTACAGTTCCCAGGATAACAAATGACCACAACTTCGTAGTCAAGGTTTTGGGGGGTCAAAGGCCCCCTATTCCCTTTTAAACGAAATTGCCTGGCTACGGTTTCGCAAACGCATTTGCAATAGTATAATTTAAAAAGCGGGCCTTAAAATATTATCCTCAATTGTCTTTGAAATAGCTAAGCATATTGATTAAGGTCACAACATAATATTTTAAGTACCTACAAGTGGTCTTGTCCATTATGGGCAAAACCTTCAAATACTCATTCGGGTTTAATGCTATTAACTACGCAAAGAAATCTGTCGCAATACACACGATTACTGACATTTTTAATACGATAATTGTTACGCTACGCTGGTAACTGAGCCCAAATACAATAAAAACGTTACATTAAATAACATTACGTAATGGAAGTTTCTCGGTTATTATCCATATAGCGTTTCTTCTCCATTTCTATCCACAACCGTGCAAAGAACAAGCAAACGCGGTAATTAATGCGAGCAAACAGGACATCCGCGTCTCGCGTAGGGTTGCCGCAAAATATCGTTTGGTACTTCATAATTATTATCACAAAAATACACATAGTACTTAATTTTTTTCTTCACTCTCTTGGCTATCCCCCATAAGCGATGTTTAAAGTGGTATCTAAGTCTAGATTACTGTTCACCATTTGTCGCTGCCATTTAGTAGATATATTATCGTGATCTCTTAAGAATAAGACAACATATACTGTTCCTTTAAGAGATATTACAGGAGCAGATGGACGAATTACCCTTTGAAAACATTATTTTGAATAAAAGCTAAGTATAATAAGTACATTGTATCTTACAGTACGCGTAAAAAAATTATTCGGACCGTTCTATTTCCGATGGTTAGACGTGGCTTTTTCGCACTAGTGCCAGCCCTATTTTTCACCATTCAATGTTAATTTAGAGCAAAGCAGTATTCTCAAGCAAACGCTGCGCACTTTGTTGTGGTATCAGTTTCTACACACTAGATAATTATAGTTTTAATGAAGTTAGAGTTTAAAACGATTGTTTTAACGCCTTGGAGTAAGTTAAGTTAGTAACCGTAGTAAGTAAGTAAGAAGTAACCTAAGTTTTGGAGCCACTGACTTTGCTTGAAATAGAATAACTTCTTGGTTGTTGGTTACCTATATTAATAAAATGTCTCTAATAACCTTTAGATAACCAATGGTTATCGATAGAAAGGTCACAAATTAACAGGACATTGCTGGTTATAAAGATAATCATTTATTAATACTCGTATACGTATAAAGTGATTATGTCTCAGGAAAATTATATAGAATTCTAGACTAATTGGGTACATATTATTCAACATCATTTCAAAATAGATTATCTAATCCAGTTAGTAAAAATCATCGTTAAGTGCCTTGACTTGTGTTTCTATTCCCAACAAAAAAACTATGACATAAATATTAATTCGGAACCGTCGACATTGTACTTTTCGATACATATTAAAGGGCATTTCAAACAGAACAATTTCTAAAACACAAACTTGTTCTCAATTCAAATTTAACCCAATTTGATTCAACATCGTTGAAACAGTATTCTAAGCACTTAAGCAGACTATCATTTGATCAATACCGAAACAGTTAAGTGAATCGATGATACAACACTTGGATATTAAGCAGAGGTATCGTACGATCTTCCTCTTCAACACAGTTTAGAGTTAATTGATCAATCAATCCATTACGATCCATTAACCACTCAGACAATCAAATGGATAAAGTGAACTTGAGGTTGTTGATTAGTGTTATTGTGGGTGGGATGTTATGATATTCGAGTAAACACATGCACACACTAATCTTATGTATTTCAAGGATTCGCAGTTTCGTAGGCAAATTCAGTTCAATTCAGTATGCATGGACTAAACTAACGCTAACAATAATGTGCATCGGTGATGCAGTGATTTTAAATCGCAGATTACATACAAGATGGCGCTGTACCATATTCTGAATCACGCTTTCAACTATACGCTCGCGAACCTATAAGTGTGGAGAATCAAGACTGCGGTCTTATTACACACATTAACCAAGACCGCTAAGTCTTCGGATTTAGTTTAAATAGTTTTTGTAATAGGGTCAATACGAACTGTATTAAGCCCTTCATAATATCATCATGTTTTTTTCTCTAATAATTACATAAACTTATTAAATTATGACCGATGAGAGAAGTATGTTTTATTAGTTTTATCTTGTTTTGTAATTCTGTATTTACCTTTTTCAGGTGACCACGACAGAACATTGAACCTAGATGTGAGCGGTATCGATGTCTACTTCTACGACTTTCCCCACAACGACGTCGAGACTTTCACCATCGACAACGCAGTGAGGGGAATCCTCGCATTGCCACAGCTTGACAAAGTGAAACAGTTCATCGTATTCGTAGGAGGCTACAAATCCCACATAAACAAGAGAACCGAGGAACAGATCCGAGATACCTTCAGAAACTACCCAAATAGTTACCTCATCATCATCGATCATTCAGCCTATACAAACGACAGACAAGGACGCATCAAGAGTTACGAGAGATCAGTAAAATATGTCCATTACATTGGTAAGGCTTTGGGACAAATGTTGGCAGGTCTGACTGCAGGTGGAATATCACCAAAGAGCATACGGTGCATTGGACACAGTTTAGGTTCGCAAATGTTGGGTCAAGCTGGCGAAGTATATACAAATCTCACGGGCCAAAAGATCTCTAGGATTACTGCGTTAGACCCAGCCGGACCTTGTTTTTCCAACAGTCTAATACAGGAACAAGTCAGATCAGGAGTAGCAGATTACGTGGAAGTGTACCATTGTAATGCTGGAGGATTAGGGACTACCAGCGTACTAGGAGATATCGACTTCTTCGTGAACAAGAAAGGAGAGTCCCAGCCGAAGTGTGGGACACCTTTGATCCCAGGGATTTTCGACTCCTCGAAAGCAGCTAAATGCAACCACAGAGCATGTATTGACTTGTGGACGGCTACGGTCAGTAACCCTAACTGGTACCAGGCGTGGAAATGTGATTCTTACAAGATGTTTAAGGAAGGAGAATGCGCTGGAAATGAAGTCACTATTGCTGGTTTCTGGAACCCTGGTAACGCGACTGGCGTTTTCTATTTTTCTACGGATGGTTATGATCTTCCATAACTTGTGAACTACGTTCGTATCACTCATGTAAATAATTGTCTTCGTCTGTATGTACCCAAGTACTTTGTAATTATTGTAATTTATTGAAGTGTAATCTAGAATTTACTGAACTAATTCGTGCTTAATTATGTAGTCCTAATGTAATATTCTTCATATTTCTGAGATAATAAGTGCCATAGACTTTCTGACTCCTTAAGCATTTAAGATTTTGAGTACTTTTATTGATAATCTTACTATAGTCAATAGACAATATCGTGCACAAGGAAATTGCTTACTATTTATAAATAGCTAATATTAAAAACACTTTTAAAGGTACCTTACACGTCTAATTTTTTATTACATAATCTTGAAATCGTCTTTTATTTCTTCAACTCTAGGGGAACACCACACGTACGTGTATTAATTTAAAAGTGGCAAGCAACAGGAAAACGAAATCAGCACGTAATGCAAAGCAAAATAAATTGGAGTTTTCCCTCACCAAAGATGCTACGCCTAGTTATTTCTATACACTTTTGAAATAGACTCAATACTGACATTACTAGAGTGTATTTACTTCCGGGTGCGAATATTTCTTAATATTTAGACATAACTCACACAGTTCCAAGTCATTAATGATCAACCCACGTCGAAAGTTTTTGTCTCCAGAAAATCTCGGAAGTACCTTAACTGCTAACTAATAGAATTCTGCAAGACCAGACCATGAAATAAAATGTCAGAACTAATTTCTACCTAATAAGATATTTAATTAACCGAAGAATAATGAAGAAAATTATTTTAAGTAAATAATAAGTAAATCTAGTTTATCTGAAGAGTAAAGCCCAGTGCTTTGTATGGCTTAATGTCTGCAACGAGCAATTATTATGATTTAGCTAGCATTGCTGGTAAAGGAACAGAAATAAATTAAACTTTGCACTTTAGTAGACCAGTTAATGTCTCAAGCTTGCAAGAATGAAATATTTGGATGTATATTTTATACCATTTCAAGTTATACATCTGCAATATTTTTACATTGTTATTACAAAAACTATTTCCAAATGGTCCGTTTAATAGATTTTCACAACTAGTACTGTATTGTAGTAGGTAAGTATATTAAAATATTTTTTATGTTAATATTTATCATTTATTTATTTAATTAGCTACATAATAAAAGTTTTAAACGTTATAACTTTTGTTTCTTTTTTTTATTGTATGTTATATTCATGTGAATCTGTGTCAGATGTATATATTCCAAATACGCTAGTTTTTAGCATTGTAAGTTCTTTCCCGAGAAAAATAGTAAGTTGCTTCTACGTGATAAAGCTGTGGGCGCCTGATATTATGTGCTTCACTCGAATAATGGTTCAAGTTATAAGCGACAGATGGTCTAATTTCGAATAACATTGTTTGTAATTAGTTTCTGTACTTTTATATATACAAACCTCAAATATAACTAGGGTTGTCCAAATATGACAGAATGCTTCTTTATAAAGATCCTCTAGAATTTTCCCGTCTTTTTTTATTTATTAATTTCTTCTATATTATTTTCACGATTGAAAAGTTTTGTCCCATGCGATGGTTTTAAACAATTGAAAAGACTGGTCATGAAAACAGTTGATTACCACATAAAACACTAAATCAATTGAAATCAAATGAGTATTTTAGCTGGACAGAGCCTGTGATAAAGCTTGTATTAGTAAGTTAACTAATAGGGCATGCAAAGTGGTTTCAGTGCTATGTATTGAGTACAATATTAGGACATTCCTATACCTACGTTACTTATTTTTATAAGATTATGGTTTTATTTAATCCATTATTTCAAAATCGCTTGCAACTCATAACATAGAACATAAAAGAATAATGTGGCATGTACCAACAAGAGCAAGGGTGCTTTTAGACTAGAGTTGAAGATTCTCGTCGCGCAAGAGCGACATTAATACCGACGACGGAATAACGAGCTGTGTCGCCGACTGTACCTACGTTTTTCCGTCTTTCTTACAAAGATAGTGGCTACAAGTTTTAAAGTGACTCGTGAAAATTGTTGACTTTGAGGAACTTATTATCAGAGCCGTAATTCTGCTAGTTTACAAACGCTTCATACAGTATCACGCTATATTCGAATTTTAAACTAATACTCTTAACGGGACGACTTCTATGGTGCAATGGTTACCTTGGTAGACCGACGGCCATTGGTTCAATTCCAAGATAAAAAATTTAATACATACTAAAGCCTAAGTACGTATCGGCGTAAAGTAACTTTAGTATTACAAATAAATAAGTAAGGAAGTGATTTAGTAAACACTTTATTTAATATGAACCCTTTTTACCATATTAGCATCTAGGTACAATGTAGATGTCTATGAAAGAAATTCTAAAAACACAAAGCCTTTTAAATGACAGACAAAAGATGTATTGCTGCAAATATAACCTACCGAACAAAATGTTCTCAATAATAAATCAATAAAATCAAACGAGGAGCAAAAAGTAGGACCCCTCGTGTAATAATACATCAGATGAAAAATGATTTATACTTATACGTGAATTGCGGGTTAATAAAATATTTCCAATATCAAAATAACAAAGACATCGTATCAAAGATCGTTCATTTCAATCATTTATTAACGTTTCCACTATTGAAGAGATGACAAACAACTTATATAAAAGACATACAATATATTTACGAAATATTTCATGAGATACCTACAATTTTATCTACAAATGTATGTTTTTAATTCCCATTATACATACTCGTAGGGTGGGTCATTCTAATTTTATTAAATATTAACCCGCCCCTATCTAAACTAACCATAATTAAATTTAAAAATTATTGATTTTTTAAAGTATTGTTTAATTAGCAGAATTACAGCTTTGCACTTTACAAGATTGGCACTCTAGGTATCCCACTTAGCCACCAAGATAAGAGGAGACAATTAATTAATCTATAACTTAAGTTTAATATGTTTTGACGTGAATACCTACGTCTTTAAATTTGCTACCATATGAGCAATGCTAAAATACAGGCAATGCTAAAAACCTAATCATAACAAAATCAAGGGATACAGTTTGATGTTGCAATTTCAAATGTATCGTCTACCTATATACAAAATTCAATTATACCACTGGATAACAAAAAGATCAAAGAATTAATTACAATAAACGAGAATTGTCAAAAATCGTGCGTGGTAGAGCTAGAAGCGTCGCCATTTTAAGGTAATTTTACAACGTAAATATATGAATAAAAATAGTTTATTAAAAAAAATACCTGTAATATAAACGTATTCATGTACAATACACAGCCGTATCCATGCCACGACTATACCCATTTTTTTCATCTGTATACGTAACCTTAGAAATAACGGACTAAAAGCACATAAGGGTAGCCACACAACCGAACACGGCCCACGAGCGCGATTTGTCGGCGCGCCATTTTTTCCACTCCACCTGAACAAATATTTTATTCTGCGGGTGAATTAAATCTACTGGAAATTATTACGATTGGAGATTTTGCGTTTTACTCCCCCAGGTGATTGTACCTTTAATAAAAATTTTTTCGGTCTTTGTCACAAAATAAATGGACAAATTCATCGAAGCTTAAAGTTGTCTGATTATTGTGGACTACTTGGTTTACACGACATAAAATAAAAAAGTAAACTAGAAATATTTTACATAGATAATATACCTACCCAAATCAAGGTAAATAAAGTGAGCTAGAAATATTTTAACTCTAGATATATTGTACTTCATGTTACCATGTAGAGCTTTAATTGACTGATTTGTTAACCTAATCAATTCTGATTTCTCAACATAAGGAGACATGCTATAACTGTATCAACTGAGATTAATATGTAACATATAGAATATGAAACTACTGGATATACATAGCTTTTACCGAGTGAACCTTCTATGAAACAGGAGGGATGAGAAGGTTTAAACTAATGAACTGTTCTATAATTTAGGTACACTATATCATGTGTAGTTTTTTGCCTGAAAATTGCGCATGATCTAATCTAAGGTGGAATTGTGGTTTAAATAATAATATCTACCTACAGCTAGATGAACACAAAATTAGCAGTAAAGACAGTCATATAAACTATTTAAAAGCCTAATATTTAGACTTTAAATTCTATATCTCCATAACCGAAATAAAACATTTGCAGTTCAGTCATAAAGTGCTCATAAATTTCTCTCACGAATAAACCTACTTCCCGATTTATGCGGCGCTATAAAGACAGTCAAAGTAAAAAGAAAGGATGGCAGACATTACTCAGCAGTGAACTTACGACGCGAGGAAGGCCTCGACGATATGTTATTCTGCATACGTTATGAGGAGTACGACATCTACTAATTTACACTGGAAGGAATTCAGAGATGAAAGATATCAAGCACGCAATAAAAATTTAAAATTCGAAGTCATTTATTCATGTAGGTATCAATGATACGCTTATGCACGTCAATTTTTTTGTATCAACCCCCGTTTCGTAAAGGTGCTTTAGTAAGGAGGAGAAGAAAGGGGAAAGAAACTCCAACGCACATCTTTTTTTTAAATAAATGAGTGGCAAAAAGTAGAGAAACGAAAAAAGTTTCTAAGGATTTTAAAATAATTTTTATATATACGAGTATACATATTGCCAATACATTGCGTCATTCGACATTTATATGGCAAAGCATGTTCTATCCAATGAGTATGGTTGTGTATTTGCCCTTTATTTTACCCCGCAATTCGGCCTTAAACGGCTTGACCAATATTATAATTTAGAATTCAATGTATTGCCATTAAGGAGAATATTCTAAACCTGCATTTCATATCATGAATGCACAATAGAATAATGAAACAATTATTAAAAGTCTCTCAAAAAACACGTTGTTGTGCCTTTATCGTATTCTTATAAGAATTTCCCATATTACATTACAATTCATGTAGAGTCTACTAAACTTTACTACAAATACAATCAAATTACCCTATCTTCGATAGCTGGTCAACTGTAGTTGGAACTCAATAAACAGTTACGAGGCTCGGTAATGACGTCACAACAACCACAATGACGTCATTATCCCAGCTTCGTTTGTAATTGGATAGGATACTGTAGAATCCCCTGTGTATTTACGCTAAATTATAAAGTAACAATCTTGTTTTGAATAATACGAGTATAACAAAATAAAATTGTAAATAGAAAATTGTACAGTTTAGAGTAATTAATTTGTCTAAAAGACCGCTCCGTGGTCGGAATTCGAGCATAATCATTATGTCAGGATTAGGAACGATTGAGTTAGTATTATAGAATTATATTATGCCATCCATGCCATGCTATTTTGAATTTTTGAATGCCATCTAGGGACTCGAAGGAAAACAAAACTACAAAAAAAAACTGTTGCTACGCAAAAGTTATTTATTTTTTAATCTAAATTTTTAAAAATACATAAGTAATACAAAAAAAAATGCTGTTAATTTTTTTCACTTATTTTTATATTACTTATTTTTCTTCTATCCTTTTTTTGTATATTATGTCAAATCTCAAAGTCGTATGTGGATTATTCAAAATCGTCCCCTCACATACAAATTAATTACTTTCTATATTGAATAGTTGAACAAAGTTTTAAACGAATTATACCTAACAACATTACGACTGCAATCTAAACAGGGACTGCACAGTAAAAGGTTCTTTCCACTAACTTTGTTATGTGTAAGTATTAATTCCGCATCAGAAGTGTATTTCTCACACAAGCAGTGTAATTACCGCGCTGCAGCAATATTCCACTGTTTCGATAGCAACCCCTAATGCACTCCTCCGTACACAAGACATGCCATAAATTGTACCACTGTTAGGGATGTCCCACTGAAGTATCGATGAAAATATTTCTTTTTATTTATACACAATATAATTATTATTATGAAAGCTGATCGCCGGCAATTTTGTGCTAAGTGTCCCTTATTTGCTTTTAGGACGTAATTCTTATCATGCAGGTCTTTTAATTTTTTTATACAAAATCATTTAAAAGATCTACGTTCTTTTGTGTACCGTTACATGACAGTTTACAAGCAATGCGGGGGCGATCAGGTGACATAAAATTCCGATACATGAGTTGGCTCCTATCTCTTCAACCAATCCTCACTGGAGCAGCATGGTTGAGTATTCTCCAGGACACCTCAGTTTAGAGGAGAAACCCGTACTCAGTAAAGGTCATTAATAGGTTGAAACCACAAATCTTTATTTAGCATGCTAAATCTTTTAATGATAACCTTATAATCTTTTTTTTGCGCCAGGGAGAAATGCATTACGCATATCTTCCCCTGGGGACAAGTGTGTGTTATATGGGGCTCCGGGATACCCGCCTACCGGGGAAGCCTCAGAAAATAGCGCAGCGTTAACTACGGAGACCCCTCCAAAATGTTACTTATAACCTTGTCTATCGATAGCAATGAACATACCTAAGCCCCGCCCCGCTAATGCGCCGGGGAAATAATTGAGTGCAGTTGTTTCAAACACCGCCTACGCATAACTGTTGCTAATGATACTCCCCCTTGTAGGGAGACCACTTCTTTGAACCGACTTCCCTTGTATTAACGGCATCTCCGATTGTATTTGTATACGCCGTTTGCGACCACTTGTCAAAAGTTAAGGGTCTTTTCTTAATGGGCTAGATTATCTCCTAGGTTTCGCCTTTGAAATAGTTCACAATTTTCAGCATTTCTCTAGTATAATATGCATGTTTTATACACATAAACTTTCCTCTTAGATAACTCTGTCTATTGATTCAGGCTGCATTAAAATCTCTTGCATAGTGTGAAAGATCTAAGCGTACATGAGGGTGGGAAACGAACTTTTTTTATAACTACTAAACTAAGCTTCAAAGGGGCATTAATAATAATTTAAAAAAATAGCTAAGATTATTGTGTTAAAGAGAATTTCAAATGTATAAATGTAGGTAATCTATCGACTGGCAGATTGCCTAATTTGTTGCATCACGAATAATTTCACGCGGCGGTAGCTCCGATTTATCTAACTACCCGCAACGTTCAAATATTGTAGATTGGAAAATCGACTTTATCGCCTTTGTAATAAGATCTACTGGGTGTGGTATAACTCGGAATTGAGGAGGGGTTCTGGTAGTTCTCTGTACGGTTCTCGCATTCATTTGTAGCGTTCTGAATGGATTACTAAAGATCATAAGACCACAGTATCAACAGCTTATAGAAATGGGCTGAGATTATTATTAATATCATCAATCATTTTTAAATTCTTGAGGTGTTTAACTCCATCTTTATATTAACACTAGACGATACCCGCGGCTTTGCCCGCGGAAGAGTAGAATTCATCCCAGGGGAACCTATAAATGGGATAAAATCTATCCTATGTCCTATTCCTAGATTCAAACTATCTGTGTGCCAAGTTTCAGCTTAATCCGTTCAATAGTTAGAGCGTGAAGGAGGGACAAACATCCAAACATCCAAACATCCAAATATCCAAACATCCAAACATTCTTACAAACTTTCACATTTATAATATTAGTAAGATAGTAAGATTATTTTTCGTTTTATTTCATATCCTTGAGTCAGTCGCCAAACAATTAATCGTGATCCCTCGGGCTTGGGGGTCACCATTTTTTACCCGATTGCACCAAGACGGCAAAAATTTTCACCTTATGACCATTTCCTTGGCTTTATATTCCAAACGGGTTTACAGATTTCAACATGTGTGAGGTTTCATTGGATTATACTTATATATTTTTTATTATGTTAACACCAGTGTTTATGTAACTATGCAAACGACCCATCATTTAATTTATTTATTTCTTAACTTACACAGAAGTTATGTATTCTGTAGTCATTCTACAATACAGCCAAATCATTCTACATCAATCACTTCTATTCGTCAATAGCTCTTCGCCTAACGATTGTCCCTTCACTCATTAACCAAGATAAACTATTCATGTTGGCATTTAATGGGTTTAGGAATAGATCAGAATTTACATATTTCCACTTAATATTTGGTGAATGCTACATGTTAGTTCTGCTAACAGAGATACCTCTTGCTTTTCATTACTAAAGATTTAGGTATCGTTAATGTACCCGGTTTGTCATTAATCTATGAAACATTATTTAGTTCGAATTCACTTGGGAAATGAGCATTACTAATGTAAGATGGCTGTTTATTTATTGCCACAATTTAATACTAGAAATAATCGCTGCTTGTCAGCATAAATACTTATCTATTGTTTAGTCACTCATTGGTAACGAAGTCCTAGGAATTCTGTTTCTTGGATGAACACACACAAAATCAAGAACAGACACACGAAAACAAAGACCAGAATAATCTTGTTATTCGAATTTATGCGTCCCTGGTAAATGATAATTAAACCTAGGACCCGTTAAGGCAATCCGGCATGTAATTTTACCAAAAACCTATATTTACGAGTATTTATTTAGAATTATTATAATAATAACGACAGTGTTCTTCTTAGTTGGAATCCAAGTCGGTTAGAGAAGGCGTAATTTAATGTATCAGTTTCAAAACTGAAGACCGAACTCCTCCGCTTGCCTGAGCTGTCCGTGGTTTGCGGGCAGAACCAGATGTTACTATTAGTTCTCGAAGTTTAAAATTCGTAGTCAATAAAATATACATTTTCCTATTTTCGGTAGCCAGTGTACCATACCAGCACAGCGTAGGATTAGGTTCTGATAAATTTATCATGGTAAGGATATAAATATCTAAGGTTCATTTTTGTCATCGCTGATTTCATCATTATTTTAATTTGTATTGTTACATTTGGACGTTTGTTAAATGAGCTGTTGGTAAAGACATAGTGAATAATTTAATTTGAATATCTATTAATTTAAATTGATAGCCTATTTTAATAATTACCTACTACGATTTTATGAATACTTTAGAAATAAAAACAACGTTGAAATTATCAAAACTTACTCCCTTTACTCGAAGTTTATTCGATTGGGTTTAACAAAGCAAACATACTTTAAAACGGACCCGTAGTAAGGGATTCAATACCGCATTCACAGAGCAAGGATCGACCTCATTAGTGGAACCGAACAGAATTGAACGAATAAACGCGGTCTCGGGCACAAATGTTCAAACGGAGTCTTCCACATCAAAACCCGCTGTTTGAGGCTTCTTTGTTGACTGATCGTGTTTATTGAATACGTTTTATTAAAAAAATGTTTTATTCACAGCACGACGTAGTGGGAAGGCCTTATTTTAGCTTTAGAAGTTGAGATAGTTTAGGATTTTTAGTAGACGTTACTTCTGCACAGAATTTCCATGTATTAACAAAAGATAGCGTTCGTAACGATTAATTTATAGAACTACTTATACTACGATTCACTGAGTCAGGACACCCATGGATGCCCAGGAAAATAGACATATAAAAGACACACCCCAGTGGAGAACATAAACACTAGTTCTTCATTCTTCACCTCACGGGGACTCAATCTTAGAACCCATTGAACAGAGATCCAGCATGGTAACCATTCCGTTATGTTGGTCGTCAAATGCACGGTACTTACTTTTCCATTGCCATATTAAAGTCTTCTTAATTATTTCTTTCAGATAATATTTGCCAATTGAAGTTTTTAAAATACACCATATGCATCGGTTGAAGCGTAAAACACACCAGAAGTGTTACCAGGGTTCGCATATCCAGCAATTGCTACTTCATTTCCAGCACATTTTCCCTCTTTGAAGTCCTTGTAAGAGTTACATCTCCATGCTAAAAACCAGCCTGGGTTATGTACAGTCTTTGACCAAAGTACCACACAAGCTTTATGGCTGCACTTAGCCGAATCCGAACCTGTGATTTCAGAAATTATACCACCGTGGCAATGAGGCTGAACTTTCCCATCGTTGAGGAAAAAATCTATGTCAGCTAAAACACTGGTTGTTCCCAAAGTTCCAGCACTACAATGGAAGACTTCCACGTAATCAGCGCACCCTGATCTTAACTGGTTTTCGATGAAGCTATTCGAGAAGCAAGGTCCAGCTGGATCTATTCCAGTGATTCTCCAAACCCTTTCGTGGGTTTTCTCGAAATAAGCAATGCCAGCATACCCCAAAATTTGGCTTCCTAAGCTATGTCCAACGCAATGGATGTTTTCTGATGGAAACCCGTGGAGATTCCTCAGATTACCCAAAAAATTGCCCAAAGCTTGACCTATGTAGTAGCTGTACATTACAGCATTCTCGTAACTCTCTCGTTTTCCTTCTGATTTAGTTGTGTAAAACGAATGGTCAATTATAATCAGATATGTATTTGGTACATCTTTAAAGGTTTGTCTCATGATTTCTGGAGACCTGCGCCATATATGCACGCGATATCCTGGGACGAAGAATATTAGTTTCCTTGTTACATCCAGGTTATATGCAGAAGCGATACCTTCGACGGCGTTGTCAATTTTATAACTGACGTTAAAATTGTTCTGAAAGTCGTAGAAATAGACTTCGAGTTCGCTGACATTGAGATTCAAGTCTTTGTTGTGATCGCCTGGAATATAAGAACATGATTCTTATAGAAGACAAGTTCGGATGCAATTTTCTTAGTATGGATCAACGTAATTAAGGGACCATCTTAAGAAATCAGAATTCATCTGTACCCACCTAAGGAATCTCTTGCGTAGTATCATTCTGAAGTCGATTGGCAAGCTCTTATATTTCTGCAAAAACTCTATTCATAGGAACTACTTAGTCATTTAAATCATTCGTCTCTCGATATTATTATGTTATAGATACCTATACATTTAACATACAACTTTAGTAGGTATGTATTGATTCAAGCAAGGTCGTAACACATCTATTCCATTACATCTGACGATTTCAATAACTCTAGTTTTCGAAGTCTTTAGAGATTAATAAATAAATACTGAAACTTACATGCAATCCAATTTGAATACAACACATTCCGAAATATTCCATAGTCAGATCCAAAGTCAGCAATAACCTTATTCCATAATATTACACTGGTAATAATAGTTAGCAAAATCTCCATTGATATAATATTGATATATTCCAATGACCTGGACGAGACAAGTGATAAGTACAAAGATATTGACCGAACTATTCAGCGTATTGTCCGTGTATGACAAACAAAGAATTATCGTTTATCACTTCTGCACCCATTTTAGGGTTACGTAGTCAATAAGGAAAACTTATAGTTAGTAACTGAGTACATACTACGAATACTGAGCTTAAATATATTATAGAGCCTTATAAGGACATAGTTACATAAGTATAAAGTTTAAAATAATATTTATTACGGGTTGGTAGACTTAAAAACTTATATGAACTATTTTTTAAGATAACTACGGAACTCTACATTATTGTGTGGACTGACAGTGACTCGTACCTACTTTAAGTTATTTACGTGAAGTAAGATTACGTCACCAGTTATTATTTAGTACTCATCTCCAACCTATTTATAGTAATTAAAGATGATAACCACCTCCTGTTTAAGTTAAGTGTGCTAAAAATTTATATTATAAGTAAAAGAAAGGGTAAGAAACAAATAACGAATTTAGTATTAGATACTATATTTTTTAAAGATTTGGACTACAAGATGTAACCCATTTATACTCAAATTTCTTTTACAAACGTCTACAGAATTCGAAATTGTTTTCTTTGCTACAGAGTACCTACAAGTACCTTAATTCATAACCCGTCTTTAATATGAAGCCTTAAATTTTTATTCTATTATTTAAAAATATTTTATTGTAAAATAACCTGAAAATGGCGGTGTTTCCACCTCCGCCGCGCGCGATTTTTCAGTGTTCTCGCTTATTGTAATTAATTCTCTGATCTTTAAGCTATCCAGTGGTATAATTTAACTTTAGATGTAGACGATAGATTCGAAACTACAACGCCAAACTGTATCCCGCGATTTTTTCATTTAGTATTTAGGATTGCCCCTGTAGGTCAGCAAAAAAGACGCATTCATGTCAAAAAATATTAAGCGGTGTTTGCTTGACATTCCATCTTATAAAACTACGACTACTAAGTTAAGGCTACACCAAAAGATAGAAATATTTTATCATCTTTTCAATTCTAGGAAGGTATCGTAAGTCACGTCTCCGAAACGCCACCGACTAAAGATCATGCCAAAATTTAAATTTGGAAAACTAAACGCGCAAACCGTATTATTGAAATATCCGGCCAGCTGATGGCTAGGAATATAAAATGAGCTAACATTCTTTATTAGCTAAATTCAGTGATAGCTAAAGGTTTGAACGTTGATCTCCTGCATGGGAGTTCTTTATTCAAACCCTAGCACGCACCTCTTATTTTCAATCAGATTATAGAAACTAATTATCACTTAGTCTTGCTTCAGTGAAGAAAAACATCGTAAGGGGACCGTTCAAATATTACGTAGGTAATGCAATTTGGTGAGATGTGTTATGGTGCGTTATATAGGTGGAAGGGGGGAGTCGAGCAACGCGTTACGTATCATTGATTTTTTTATTACTAGAAAAGCTAAGGGAATATAATTCTTGTAACTCGGCAAAATGGCAACATTTTCAGATAAAAATAGTCATTTGTGCGTAACTTTATGCTTAGGGAAGGGGAGGGGAGAGTACAGAATAACGTTATGAAACGTTACATGGGGGGTCAAAAATCTTCAAAAATTGCGTAGGTATCTATACTTCAACGCTCCCTAGGATATGTAGACACATGATTCCGTAAAGTTGTGAATTATGTGTGAAGTCTGCAATCTGCACTATGTCAGCTTGATGGACCTGTACCTCTTACATTGTGAGAGAAGACCTAAGCCTACAGTAGAACAGTTTTGGGTTGTGATGATGATGATGATGGAGGATTCAATTATGACTGATGACAACTTACTTTCTCTTGACTTGCTTTCTCATACATATAGGTATCTATATTTTGTAGACTACCTACATTAATTAAAAGAATAACAAGTAATTTTTTATTTTACTTTTCGATTAAATCTTGGAACCCTAAAAGCAATTTAGCTAAACCGAATACCAAACTGCTTTTAAATTAGATAGCTATCCGAAATATTTCTTTTGAGAAAATGTTTAATGAAGTTACTTTTCAGATACTTCAAAGACACGGAGGAATTTTCAACACTCCTTCAGCTTTTAAAATATTTTACAGTTTGCTGTTATAGTCTTGATAACTTGATAAGTTTTTTTTTTACTACTTAATACATAAAAAAAAACTATTAAATAATAGTTCTTATAAGTATTTTGAATTCGCGCGATGCTTATGGATAAGGTCTAATATCTAATTAGCACGACCTTTGTACTTTTTATTGCGGAATTTTGAATGTTGCTGCACGCGCATGACATTTAGCGCCATCTTGTGGACCATAGATAATACATATTTTGTGGGCTGTCAAAGTTACAAAAAAAAACAGTCCACATCGCCTATGTCAATTTAAATTTACTCTATGATTAGTGCATTAAAAGAATTTGAAAAAATACGGAACACCCCTTCTTAAAGATTTATTAATAACTACTAATAAATGGGTATTGTTATTAACACCAATTACTAATAGGACTTACTAAACAACTAACAGTCTCCGACAGTCCTATTCTGCATTTCACGATGTCCATATGGCACTGTGAGCTCGACTGCTATTCATTATTATGTAGGTACCTACCTAAAATTATTCAAGTTGCGTTACTCTTCGACACAATGCTGCATTGAAATCATTTTTTATTATAATACCATTTTAAGCACTTCTACCTTCCAAATAACTGTGTAGCCTGCGCAGTAAGATAATTTATTTCTAATTAACTTTCACGTACTTTCATCAATTTAACTCGCAAAGCTGAGTAAATACGCTTAGTATGCGCCGGAACTAATAAACTCGGAGGGAACGGAACAAAAATAAAAAGCTCCGGGGTAATCCACTTTTCCAACTAGTAATTAACTCAGCTTAATCGCCGGACAGCCGATAAAAGTTTTTAATTGACTTTTCGCACCCTCAGTACCTCGCGACTCGTTAGTCTTGATCCTTTGAGACCGATAATTGCTGATCCGACGCCTGCCGCGTCGTTTGGACAACTCGCCAAACTCAGTTCCTAGCGTATCTTTTTATCGGCTGACAGTTCGTGAATAGCTCCGTTAAGGACATTTAAATTAATCGCGCTTAATAATGGCGCTGAGATCCCGGCGAATTGTGTTGATCCTAAGCGATCGACTTTAAATTTGTTATCGACGAAGTAATGAAACTGCGGACGAGGTCGGATAGAGGATAGGTTATCGCTAGAAGCAAATTTTCTTGAGCTTCAGAGCTTCGAAGGGCACGTGAAGCAGTTCCTCCTAGTTATTTTTTGTTAAACGACAGTCGTTAATGTCGAAGCATAAACACTTTCGACCTTGGATTGGTCATCCCCCCTAAGAGTTGGTGCTATAGCCTCATCCGCTGCATAAGGATGCACCTCAAACTGAATCCAATATTGGTAACTTTTTAAATGGAAGTTCTGTTCAATAATTAAATTAGCCGGCAACATGTAGGTATAGTTATACGAACGTAGATTAATAGGTATCTAACGTTTATGTCAATGCAATTTTACAGGCAGTTTTCGAAAGGTTTCAATTCTGTTAAAAAGTTTCTAAACTTCATCATCGATAATAAATTGTGCTAGTAATTAATTATTGTATAGAAATTTCTTCGACAGATGTATCAAGGTCTCCTATCTAATGTTCATGGCACAAATACGCAATATACTGCTAGAAGCGTTGTCTAAAAGATGTAATTTCGCGTTCGCTCCTTCAGAAAAGCAATAAAGAAGGTTTTAAATCTACAGAAAATATGCATTTACCAAGCGTCGCGAACGTCACGAGGAACGGAAGTAGACAGATTAAAGCAGGGTGAAGTTACGATGTGAAAGGACTTTTGTCGCAGGAAATTAAACGTACCATCTCCCTAAAATATTACAGCCTTTACAAAACTTTTTTTTTCTTTGTTAAGAACTAGATCTTTTCGTTGTGCCAGTGTTTGTGTGAGTAATATAAACCAAGAAAATGACTGACGCTTTATTGGTCAACGACTTTATTGTACAACGGATGGATTTTATTACTGGACTCATGGACTGACGTTCAAAGGGTCCTGGGTTTGATTCCCAGCTCGGCAGGAATTTGAATGACGCGTTTTATTTTCTGTTTTCTGTCTGAATGTGTCCTTGTATTTTTGTATATTCAAAGCAAACTACGGTATGGGATATTCTACGGTGCTATGAGCTTGTAGCCTTATTCATTTATTTAGATTCGATTTGCTGGATTTCATTTAATTTTAAACATTCGTTTAGAAAAAAAGTTCCATATAGAATCCTCGTCAACATGGCGTTTTTATTTGCAAATTACGTCATAGTTGGATCTTAATATACAGTACTCCCAGACATCATCGTGCCGCCTGACATTATTTGCCTATTTCAAACAGCCATAATAAATATATGAATCGAGTAAGCATTCACACATTTATACCTAAATGCATAAGAATAAAATATAAAAATAATGAAGACCTTTAAGATCAAACTAAGGTCAGAAAAAAATTTAGGGTAGCTTGAAATTCTATTATCCGGTGTATTTACCGAAAAAAAACAACTCTATGTTGATTATGATTATTTATTTCGAATTAAATATTTTACAGATTCATTTATACAGTAATCTCCCCTAAATATAGGAAAATGCGTTATAGTGGTACTCCCATATAAAACGTTTTACGACCCGTATAACGCGTTATACATAAATAATTTAATTTTATAATACAATTGACACACCTGCAAAGGTAGACGAAGCTAATAATAATACGAACTGTTGAATTTTTTTATAAATTTCATAGAACATAAATAATGCGGAATAATAATGCGGAAAAGACGTGGACAGCCGAAGAAAACATGAATGGACTGTATAGATATGGAAGTTATGGGAGTAAGTATATAAAAACGGCTGATAGGGAAGAATGGAAGAAAATAACATGTTGCGCCGACCTCAAATAATTTGGGAAATGGGCAGGAGAAAGATGTATTTGGGAAATCCCCGCGTTATATGGGGGAATGCTCGTGTTATACGAGGGATTCAAATCGCGTTATATGAACACGAGTTATAAGGGTACGCGTTATAAGGGTACGCGTTATATGAACACGCATTATTAGGGTACGCGTTATATGGGGGTTGATTATCTTTGGAAAATTTGATCACTAAAATACAAGGAATTAGTAAGGAAAAAATTTGAATTTTAAACATTGTAACATCGATATCTGTTATGTGACTAGAAGTAACTTTTGTAATACTAATCTCCATGGCAATAATTATTCATAATTATAATTAGTTTTCAACAAAGTTTATATTTTTAATTACTTGCTATGAGACAGATTTATGAATTATTTATTTAATAAATTTTTAAAATGGGTGCATTATTTGAATAATATGGGTCTATTGTGATTAATCATTGTTGTGTCAATCTAATAATTGTTGTACATAGACAAACGAACAAAATCTACTATCGAGATAACATCAACCTTTAAAGGCACATCAACCTTCGAAGACACTTTCACCTCTCAAAGGCGACCTTTTAAAGCCTTTGATCAACCTTTATAAATCTTCGAAGACGACCTTTCATTTCTTTGCGGCACAAAAACCACCTTCGAAAACAATTATAATCAACGGTTGAAAGCAGTTTTCAACCATCAATGTGCTATTCATTCGTCGGAATTTGTGACCATAGAAACCGATTCAGACATTGAATTTAATTGACCAATTATCGAAGGCATTTGTTCAGTTGTCGATGGCAATTGTTGATTTATCGACTGCATTTGATCGGTTGTCGATGGCAATTGTTGATTTATTGACTGCATTTGATCGGTTGTCGATGGCAATTGTTGATTTATCGACTGCATTTGATCGATTGTCGATGGCAATTGTTGATTTATCGACTGCATTTGATCGGTTGTCGATGGCAAATGTTGAGTTGTCGACGGCATTTGTTCAGTTATCAAAGACTCCTGTTCAGTTATCGAGTTCACTGGTTCATTGGTCGAAGGCAATTGTTCAGTCGACGACTCTTGCTTAGTTGTCGAAAGGGCTTGTTGAGTCATCGAAATGTCTTGTTCAGTTGTCGAAAGATCGCGTCTAAATGCATATTCAGTAGATAGCGGATCATGTTTTCTTGCGTATTTGATCGTACGTCGTACGTTAACGAGTCCCGCCTCTATCGTTTTAACGTATGTATATAGCCATTCATCACACGTCCGCGGCCCGAATATCACACTCAGTTCCTTTGACGCGATTTCCTCTTGATATTTTAGCTCTATTAATAATCTGGAATTAGGACATAACTTTAAAACTTATTTTTATGCATATGTAAACTAAAATTGAAGTTCATAATTAATTAAAAACAATAAAAACCGGCTGCGAAAATTATTGTGAGGGATTAAAAAAAAAATTATAGCCTATCTCACTCTTACGATGGAGTCGAATCCAATGACACCGCGTACGCTAAAATTCGTCACACCGTTTAGGATTTAGAGCATACCAAAAAAATAGACATACATACATACATACATACGTTCAAAAAACTTAACCCTCCTTACGCAATTGAGTAAAAATATTTTTAAGGTGAACGAAAATACAAATTAATAAGTACAATTATTTAAAAATTAATGAAAATAACTCACTTATGAAGGAAATTCTCGATGTTATCCACCTGGAACATGTTCAGGAATCCATTTTCCAGCTGCCAGCTGTTCATCCATGTCATTCTCCTAAAACATTAAGACCGCAGACTTAAAACATATTTAGACTCCGCAACACAAAAGCGTAGTCGAAAAAAACATAACGTAAATAACAAATAGTATCATTTCCCAGTACCTTGATGTGTTTGTAATATTAAAAGAGCCGCATTTTAATAAATGCATACTTATTGTATACTTATATGTGTGCCGTACATACCAAAATAACTTTTTTTTAATATTAGTCTTTCTGCGTGATCCAGCTAATCTCTGAAACGGCTAAACCGATTTTGACGGGACTTTCACTGGCGAATAGCTAATGTAATAAGTTATAACTTAAACTACTTTTTTACCTTTGTTTCGGCATAGGTTTACCGAAACTGGGTCCACTAGTATATATAGTACTATTTTTATATAAAAAAAACCTTAATATAATACATATCTTATTGTTGCAAATGAAGACTACTGTTCTACATGAGGTACTTACAAGTCGCCACACATAAGCCTGTGGAATCCATCCTGTATGGCGGCAACGCGTTGCACACACTCGGCGACCTCCTTGCCCGGCCACTCGTGTTCGGGCAACGTATCGTCTCTGTGAAGCTCTAAAATTTAATAATGCGATCATTCTCATAACACTTCGCTACAGCTGATGTACAATTAGGCAATAAGCTTAAAATAGTATAATATTAAAATGATTATTTATATTATACTTATGTTACGTCCTATTTAAACAAACAAAAACTGATAATCGTGAACAAAAAACAAAAAATTTGGACTATAAAAAATTAGGGAGTATTTTAACAAAATTAATAACTGAAGTCACTCTTACAATAGAGATGAATCCAGCGAGTTATTTTACTGATACTCGTAGATAAAAAAAATTTTTTTCACAAAATCCATGAAACGTTTCGACCACAAAAATAAATAAAAAATTGAAAGAATTAAGCTAATTCCAAATTTTTTAATTTTTTAGTCGTTTTTAATTTCCGGGCCTGTTTAGAAAAAAAAAGTCGCTTACAAACAAAAATAATAAACTTGTCATGTCATACCTGTGTAATTGTCTAGAGTGCCAACGGAGAAACACTTGAGACAGTTTGCCAAACTGTTCATAGAAGTTGGCAGCAGCTCACACAGAGTTGCGAAATGGTCGTATCTACGGACAGACAATACACTGTTTATAGTATGTAATATCCATAATATCATAACCACTATACAACTGTCATAATTTGTACTAACACACATCATCATCTATACTAATATATAAAGCTGAAGAGTTTGTTTGTTTGCACGCGCTAATCTCAGGAATTACTGGACCGATTTGAAAAATTCTTTTAGTGTTAGATAGTCCATTTATCGAGGAAACCTATAGGCTATATAACATCACGCTATGATGAATAGGAGTTCCAGAAACGGGAAAATTACGCGGGCGGAGCCGCCGGTGAC